>JAQGBS010000771.1:0-19052 GCA_034698545.1 Acrobeloides obliquus
GTATTTTGGGAAGCGTGTAAAAAAAATAGTGTGTTTTTGAAGAGTTTTCGACGATTTTGGCACAATATTTTTTACACGCTTCCCAAAATGCGAAATATGGACATCGACCACTCGTTGGATAGCTCTTTGTGAGTACAATCGATTTGTAATAAAATTTTGATAACAAATTTACAATTTTTTCAAATGAAATTTTGAATTTTCTAATTCTCGCTGAGGTCAATCCCTTTCGTTTCAATACAAATTTACATTTAAAAACTTTGAAGGAAATTTCAAATTCAAATATCTCGAAAGGGTTAAACTTTCAAAAGGTACCGTAAAAACAAAACATGATCAGCAAAAATTCCTCTTTTTTAAAAATAAATTTTCGAGGTCCGTTCAGTGGTCCTTTAAACAACAAAAATGACCGGTTTTTGCTTATATTTAATGTTGTTTTTTCAATTTTTTTTTCTTTTAAAATGATGAACATTTAATTTTTTATTATTTAACTACAGAGGGTTCATAAAACATGATAGCACAAATTTTATGATTAAACAGCTTGCGTACCGACATTTAATATGTACAAGTCAACAGTCCAAAATATTTCATAAAGAGGTTCATAGATGTCTTCGATATAAAATATTGGAGCTTGATGTTTTAAAGCCTCATAATGTCTATCATTAAACAAACCGGAATTAAAAAATTTCATACAGATCCCTATCATGGATAATTGACTTAGGAAAGTAAATAATTTGGTATATACATGATTTAGGATTTTTAGTCTTGCTGTTCTTTTGATACATCCAGATTGTATTTAAAACAAGGAAATGGATACAAAGGCCAGTTTAGTTAGGAAGGATTCTATTGAGTATGGTTCGCTCTTTTTGTTATATTTTAATTATTTTCTGGCAAGATTTGACTTGCACAAAAGCGGCTTGTACCAATAATCATACAAGGTTTATTTTTTATTTGAAGTCCAAAGGTTGAGCAAGAGCTTCTTTTTTCGAAAATTTGCGGCAATTGGCGGGTATGGGAGGTGGGGATGGGAAGCAAAATTTTTCAATCAACTACAATTGTGGAAAAAAGTTAGATGTCTATGGAACCCAGCTAACTTTTACTCTAGCCTGCTTTTTAAATTTCAATGTGAAATTAATCTCTTTAAGTTGTGATACTTGGGTAGCAAATGGATTTTGCCAGGCTACTTTTTACACTTGTGAACAAAAAAGATCTTATTGTTCACAGTCTTGTAATATTGGTGGGTGTAGTCCACAAGTATCATGTGCAGCTATTGTCGCGCAATCTGGATCAAACAGTGTTTCTAGTGGATCTTCGTCCTGTAATGATAATCATGCAAAGTACATAGTTTTTATCAACCTATTTATGAACTTTTTAATATTTTATACAAACACAAACGTTCAACAAAGTTTGACAAAGTTGGGTACACCCCCTCCCAATGGAAAAGTTTAAATTTTTCCTTGTTTCCCTTCTGCTTTTTCCAAAATTTATGAAAAAATTTCAAAAATTATAATGTTTCCCTTTAATTTTTACCAAAATTTTAAAAAATGGATATTTTTGGACAATTTTAAAAGTTTAGCTGTTCCACCTGGCTTACAAACGGATTTTGTAATATGAACATCTACACACAACAACAAAAATGCCAATATTGCCCTAAAAGTTGTAATATCTGCAATTTGTGCTCAGCCAATCAATCTTCTTCTTGTAACACTTCAGCAACGCGTAAATTTTTTTAGTTATTACAATTTTATTTTAAATTTAGCCACCAAGACAACTTGCCCTAGTAAATGGACATATTTTGCTGATACGAAATCTTGTTATTTAAATAAGGTTATAATACAAATTTAAAAAATAAATAAATTTTCAGAAAAGCCCTGGGATTACCGGAGACGATGCAGTTGCTGATTGTGTGAAAGAAAAGTCACAGCTCGTATCAATACATAGCGATGCTGAAAATAGTTTCATTTATGGTATTAAAAGACGAGGGACACGAAAATATTTTTTTAAGTTGTCTATTTTGTAGAGCACAAAATTGTCGGCAACTTTGGTCAATAAAGTTATGTGTTTGAGCTAACATAAAGGATTTTATAATATTAAACTTTCTCCAGTATTCGTGTCAATACACAACCAAATTCAAATTTATCGAACCAAATTCCATGTTTTACAAAGGTGTTAAAGTTTTCATAAAAAGACAAAGAAAACTTGTTTTATAACTCTATACGACGGATAAAATTACACAAAAATGATCAAATTTGAACATTATTTTTGGTTATTGAAACGAAAACATGAATCAGAATTTTCATTTCAATAACCCAAAATAATGTTGGATAATTTTTGTGTCATTTTATTCGTCTCATAGAGTTATAAAAAAGTATTCTAAAGTATGTCTGTTTTATGAAAGCTTTAAAGGACCAGTGCAACAGTAAAATCGATTTTGTGGAAATAAGCCTATCATGTAAAACTGCGTTCATTGATCATTTTTTATTTTTAAATCATAGAACGTAAACCTCATTTTCATAGAGAAATGAGGTGACTGGGGGCAATTACAATTCGATAAATCATAACAAAATTGAAGACTCTTGAATTACATTCCTCTGTAGCGCATTGGCAAAGCCTTCGGTTTTTACCATCTGAGGTGGCGGGTTCGACCCCGCCGGGGACACTTCCTTTTTGTCCCTAGTCACCCCAGCAATTTTTCTCCATGAAAATAAGGATTACGCCCTATGGTGTAAAAATAAAAAATGATCAGTGAACGCAGTTCTACATGATAGGCTTATTTCAAGAAAATCGATTTTTCTGTTGCATTGGTCCTTTAACATCTTTGTAAAAAAATGGAAATGTGTTTGATAAATTTGAATTTTGTCGTAATTAACACAAATATTTTGGAAAAGCTTATTATTATAAAAATCCTTCAGATTAACTCAAATATATAATTTTATTAACCACAACTACCCAGAATTTTGTGCTCTACAAGATATGCTACTTTAAAAAATCCATTTTCGTGGCTCTGGTCATTTAAGGTATTGGATAAGCCTAAACTGTCTTGATTGATATACGTCTTACATGTACAATTTTCAAAAAATCTCATTTTTTCACTTTATTTTTTTCCACAAATGCGATTTGTTTGGTCAAAAATGCTATTTTTAGTTACTTTTTTTAAACAAAAATGAGATTTTTTTGGCAAATGCAAAAGTCATTTTCGATTCCTATCGATTTTGTATATTACAATTTCGACCAACCACTGGACGTATGGATGTTTTACATAAATGATCAGAAAATTTTTAGAATTTGTCAGGGATGCCCATTATAATAATTTTGATAAAGAAACTGTAATTGGGATGAAATATGAAGCAAACGGAGTTTGGGTGGATGGATCACCACTTGATTACACTGCTTGGGGTCCAAGTGAACCTGCCAAAGATACTTCATCAACAGTAAACTGGGCATGTCTTGAAACAAGCGTTTCTAATACTACTAATCCAGGGTATTTAAGTAAATGGAGACTTAGAGCCAGCACTGGATCATTTAAATCTTACGTTTGTAAAATGGCAGCAAATTGATTAATTAAATTTTTTAGATTCTTATTTCCGAAATAAAGATAATTTTAATTTATTTGTCTTAAAAACTCAATTTTTAATAAAATTAAGTTTCTGTGGTATTACAGGGTGCGGCAAAAGTTCCCGTGATTTTTTTAATTATTGCATATAGTATTTTGACCATAACTCTTTAACCTTATATCTAATTCCGATGATCTTGGTGTCTTTAGATAGCTTGAATTTACAGCTATCCAATGACACCAAGATCATCGGAATTGGATGTAAGGTTAAAGAGATATGGTCAAAATATTATATGCATTAATTCAAAAAATCACGGGAACTTTTGCCGCACCCTGTAGGATGTTAAATTAATTTTTTTAACATAAAAGTACCAGGGTCGAGCGCTAACGCGCTCGCAATTTCTCCAAGAGTGACTCCGAACGACTATGTATCTACAGGTACAATGAAAATAGTAGTAGTATAAGTTGTTTTTGAAAGATCCCGAATTCGCGGTTGTCAAAAAATTCGTTATTTTAAATTTTCGTGTCAATACTCAAACTTTATTGCAAATCAGGCAATGTTTTGTTGGATTTGTATAGCTTTTATTTCAAAAATGTTGTTGATTTCAAAACGTATAGGCTCCGCAGCCCCGCTATCAAATTCGGTGATTTCGGTGTCAATCTATTCCTGATTTTCAATTTTGGCGGGAATTCAAATTCTAAACCAATTCCAGAAAATAGCCAACTTAAATTTTTTTTAATTTTTGCATAGACGTTCCCTATATATAGAGCTATCTTTATGGAAAGTTTCGTATTAAGCGCTGAACGTTTAAGGGTACTTTGGGCATTTTGACTCCGCGAGGGGGCGTCAATTTTTGGGGTATTTTTGGATATTTGGACAATTATAAAATTATGTGAGTGTCTGGGGTCAAGGTGGTCTTGGCATAAAATGAAGCCCAATCTCCAGCTACAAAATATAAAAGACCGTTTGTCAAAAGCTAAAAGACTTAATGACTTAGAGCCGGTCCAAGTTTGGGCAAAAATTGTCCTTTTCCACCAACTTCTAGGGGCATAGCACCAAGGGGAAAGGTCGCCGGATCAGGAGCCCAAAACTAAAGTTGCATAACTCAGTGAGTTCTATCAGAATATCCACTTCAATTTTCGTTCAGCAATGAAAAATTTTGTGTGACATCCAAAGCTCGGTTCTCTCGCGGAACGTATTTTAAGAAAAAAAAGTTATTTAAAAAGTCAAAAAAATAAAAAAATTTGTGGGTAAGTTTTTTTCGAAAAATGGACCTAGAATGAAGTGGTTAAGTCGAAATGTTTTAATTTTTGAAAAAATAAAGCCAAACCATAGGTATTCTAGCTAGAAAAAATATTTCAGGATTTTCCTATGTGATTTGCAAAAGTTGATTTTTCACAAAAAAGCCTGCCTAAGGCACTGGTACTAAATTTTTATGTTTGCGGAAAATGCTTTACATTTTTCTAATCTTTCATCAATCGTATAAAAAAAATATTTTTATTCTAAGTAATAGAATCAACGCAATTAATATTTAAACTAATAAGATTATTAAAGGAAGCGTAACATTTATAGCTTATTCTCGAAAAATCAAAAAAAATTTTTCCAATTTTCTTCTAAAAACCGACTTTTTAGGGTAATTTCTAGGCGAAAAATTGATTGTGCGCATTTTCAAAGCGTAAAAAAATTTAAATTGACCCTGAAAACAAGGGTAAAACTGCGTTTCGAAGCGAAAATTTTTCGGTTACTTCTTGCTCTTCGTCTGAAATATCTTCTTCATCGTTTTGTTGCATGTTCAGTTTAGCTACAAAAAATATATATATGCAATGCACCGGAATCGAAAAAAACGTTTTTTGTAAAAATCTGAAATGTCGAGTTTTTTTCTTATTTTTAATGCGCGCAATCGATTTTTCGCCTAGAAACTAGTCTAAAAAGTCGGTTTTTAGAAGAAAATCGGAAAAAAATTTGGCGTCGAAACGTAGTTTTACCCCTGATTTGCAATTTTTCGAGTATAAGCTATAAATGTTACGCTCCCTTTAATAACAAAAATTTTTATCCTTGATCTCAGGGTTTTTATATTATTTATTTACATAATTCGAGCTTCATTGATTTGTATTTCCAGGATTTATATGAATTGCAATTACTTTAGTAATTCGAGGCTTTCTTAACCCTATTTTTTCAAATATATGATTTTTTAACGTCCTAAAATAAAAATGATTAAATATCAAATTATTTTTTTAAATAAGGAGGGGCAAAAATAATAGTTAAAAAACGATTGAGAAGTAGGTCTTCTCATATTCACCTATTTAATGCCATATATAAAAACGGATGATAGCCAGGTTCTAAAGTAGACATGCAAAAGAAAATCCCATATATAAGCTTGGTCTCGGGTATATAAAAGGTCCATAAGAGAGTTATGATTGACTTGTATACACATATCACAATTGTCATCAGCAATAAACGAAACTCATGTACAAGGACAATTATCTTATGTTCTTGACTAGTTTGGCATCTCTTAAATTTTTATGTTTTAAAAAAAGGAATGTTTTTTTGTACTTCAGCTATCAAAGAAAATAAAGAAATTAAGTATAAAATTGTCGAAATTCCCATGAGAATTAATGCAAAAATTGTTTGCATCTTTGGTAATTGTAGTGAATCTGCTAGATCTTCAACTTGCACCTTTATTATATCAAGTTTAACACGTAAGCCTGGGTATAAAAATGCAAGAAAGACAACAAGCATAAAGCAATGAGATATGATTATTAGTCGCTAAAAAATAATTTTAGTATACTTTTTTAAATGCTGTAATTTGTTTCAATGCGTGCTCCAAAATAAATATGGATAATAAAAAACGCAGACTCATTATGCAAAATGTTCATATCACAAAATTTGAACATCATGTATAAACAGCAAAAAGCAACTTGAAAGTTGTTGTGGTTGTTACTACAGCCGACTCTCGATATAGTGACACCCCAAGGGAGGGGTCACTATATCGAATTGGAGGGTGTGTCACAACATCGAATTTTTAAAGAAAAATACAATGTATTCGTTATATGGTGAAAAAATGCCAAATTTTGGACATTTTTGTTAAAAAAAATAGAAAATTTTGAACAGTTTTAGTCCTACTCGCGGAGCATCGCGTACAAACCTCGATTTGGCTTGCGCTCAATCCCTTCCCCAATTTGGGTTGTACACCTGTATTTCCGGGGGCCACTATATCAAATTGAAGAGGGTGTCACTGTATCGAGATGTCACTATAGCGAGCGTCAACTGCACTACAAGGTCGAAATTAGCAACATGTCATTCAGTGCCCACCATGGTGTAGTGTTCCGGTGCGCTGCCAAGGATACGGCATCACTGGCATTAGCAAGTATTCGGTTCCCCTTGTGTCCAAAAGATTTTGCCTTGACTAGATTATTGCAACTCCGTCATTCTGCATATAGAAGGCTGTAATAGCGAAAACTTAGAGGAACCTTAGTTTATAATCCGCATGCTGGAGGATCACAACAAAAGTGCGCTATTTGCCCAGGTATTTAGAGTTATGAAATCGAAACAAACTTTAAAAAACTTCTTTTTGTCAAATATAATGCAGTTAATCTCAACCAATCCGTCAAATCGATTAATAGCTAGGATAAAAGTAATTGTTATTGAACCTAGCCATGAAATATTATTTAAGTCTCCAAATATCTAAATTAAATGTTACTGATGTTTTGGTAGGGTTTATAAGGCTTTTATTAAAGTATCTCGTTATGATTTTGATGGGGTTAAAAATTGACTCCCCCCAGGGCCGTAGCCAAGGAATTTAGCAAACTATCGCAAATTGTTAGAAAAAAAAGTTTAAAACCTATCGCAAATGTTTCAAAAACTATCGCAAAAAATTTTTTATTTTTAACTCTGGAAAAAACGTCCATTTGGGAAGTTTTAAAGAAAATCAACCACGTAATTTTGCGATATATCGCAAGGCAAAACCTATCGCAATGCGATAGGTTGCGATATGCTGGCTACGGCCCTGACTCCCCCCCCCTTCTCCACCTAATCAACCCTTTGTTAAGAACCATTTATATTGGAATATTAGTTTGTATTTTACTTTTTTTAAATCAAAAATTAAACAACTAAACAAGTAAAATTTTTAAAATCAAAACATACAAAAGAAATAGTATATCCAAAATTGTCGCCTGCGATCATTTGAATCCCCTGAAATAAAGAGGTAAAAAGGCAAATTGTGTCCATAAGACCCAGATTCCACATAATTAAATAAGCAATGTGTTGATTAAATGGCTTTTCTTTATAAAACACCTAAAAAGGACCTTTTATGGACAGTTAAAGTCGGAATTATTTTTTACAGGGTGGTGCATAAAAACGTTTACTTTTTGCGATTCTATGTCTGTAGTAAAATAGCATTTCTTTTGTAAAATGTTATCTTTTTTAACTTTTTCTTTTTTTTAACGTATAAAATCGAATTCTCTATGTTAAAAAAAGCATTAGGTAAAAAGATAGTACAGGGTGCGGCAAAAGTTCTTGTGGTTTTTTGAATTACTGCATATAGTATTTTGACCATAACTCTTTAACCTTACATCCAATTCCGATGATCTTGGTGTCATTGGATAGCTGTAAATTTAAGCTATCTAAAGACACCAAGGTCATTGGAATTGGATGTAAGGTTAAAGAATTATGGTCAGAATACTATATGCAGTAATTCAAAAAATCACGGGAACTTTAACCCCGAGAAAAAGTATTTTTACTGCAGACATAAAATCGCAAAAAGTGAACTTTTTTTGCGCCGCCCTGTATAATGGGGTGCGTTAAGAACGTCTATTTAAAAAATATCTAAACATACCCACATTACATATAAATACGGTACAAAGCATATAGTAAATATGATTATATATATGGAGCCAATAAGTTGAATTTCTTGCTTGTTTAATTCTATTCTAGCCCAAGGATCTTCAATGATAGTAGAAGTGTTATTTGAAATCAATGACATTTCACACAAGTTATCGAATATTCCTTCTTTTAAACAAATCTGAGTTATATAAACAGATTACAGTAGCGGCAAAAACTTTGTAACCCTGTCAAAAAGAACGATTTTTTGTTTCGATTATATCTCAAGTGCTATCAAGCCAAATCGAATGATCTTGGTATCATTTTAAAGCTTGAAATGGCAGCTTTAAAATGTTACCAAGATCATTAAATTTGGCTTGATAGCACTTGAGATATAATCAAAACAAAAAATCGTTCTTTTTGATAGGGGTGCAAAGTTTTTTTGCCGCTACTGTAGATGCTTATAAGTTATTAAAGGGGGTAAGAATTAAGGACTAATTTCTGAAAAAATCTTTTTTGCCAAAACAGCCTATATATAACCATGCGAAAAATTGATTGCGCGCATTCTCGAAGAGTGAAAATGCTTCCTTGATCTTGATTCAGGAAAATAGATGTGTGTATTGAAGCGAAAATCGAAAAATGTTGAAATTTCTTCCTCAAAATCATATTTCTGGGGATAATTTATGCGGAGAATCGATTGCGCGCATTCCTGAACCTTGAAAACGCTTCCCTGATCCTGATTCAGGGAAATTAGTACATGTTGGATTTTCGCCCTGAATCAGGGCCAAGAAAGCATTTTCAAGCTTCGGGAATGCGCATAATCGATTTGTCGCATGATTTTACCCCTATATAGGCTGTTTTGGCAACAAAAAATCTTTTTTTTAGAGACTAATCCCTAATTCTTACCCCCTTAAGATACGAGTACTCGAACTTGAAAAAGGCATAATGTTAAACGGTTTGATTGCGCTCCAAATTGAATTTATTTAGTGAGATTAACGCATAAAAAAAATTTTAAAAGGCATTTCGAGTCAAAAAAAATTCAAAACCATATCCGAAGTTCAAAAATCCCATTTTACTTTGAATTTTTGATTTTTCTAAACTAAATAGAACATCCTAAATAATTTTTTCGGCCAAAATTTCAATCTGGCCGATGTATTTTAACACGGAGAACATTTCTAGCGTAGTTTCGAAAAATCCGAGAAAAAGTTTTTTCGAACCCTCCAACCAACCCCCTTGTAAAATGGATCAAAAATCCAAATTTCTTGGATTTTTTTCGAAACCACGCTAGAAGTGTTCCCCGTATTGAAATACATCGGATAATAGAAATTTTGGCCGAAAAAAATTATATAGGATGTTCTAGACAGAAAATCAAAAAATCAACATAAATCGAATTTTTGAGCTTCGAATAAGGGTTTGAATTTTTTAGAACCGGAATTTTGACTCGAAATGACTTTTTACAAATTTTCCATGCGCTAATCTCACTAAATAAATTCAATTTGGAGTCGAACAGTTTAAGGCAATGTTAGATCTCTTGAGATAGTCACTTAAACTTTTGATTTTATAATTATATTTTATCGTAAAATAATAAATGTGCAACCTTGAAGTGACGACAGATTCGCATAAAACTAAGGACATCTATTTTATAGCTTCAATCAGGTGGTTAATCATAGCGTTCACGTAGTTAATCATAGCTCTTTTGTCACGTTGTGTGGACCGTTACCAGAACAACATTTATTCCCTACATATCGAGACAGAGAGAGTTCCATAGCTAGTCGAGAAAACAAACTAAAGGAAAAGTTAGCCCATGAGCTAGTTGAAGTGTTAAGAAAAACAGCCGTCTCTAGATGGACTATGAACTCTATAATGCTCTCAAATAAGCTTTTCTTGGTAAAATATTAAAGAAAAACTAAAGAATCAAGCATCAAGTTAGAGTCCAAAAAACAGAATAAAATGAATCGGTTACGGCCCAATCGGTCCTAAGACCTTCGGTCCGGTCTCAATCTATTCTACTCAGTCCTGGTCCTATTCAGTCCTAGGATTTTTCGGTTCCGGTCCTATTCTGTCCTTGAATCTTTCGGGTTCGGTTATTTTGGGGGTATTCAGTTTCGGTTTTTTGGTTTCGTTTATGATTTCGGTCTTTGGGATTCAAAGGTGGCACATCATAGGGTCCCCATTATGTTTTTTTCAAATTTTCTAAAAATTTTTAAATAATCGTATGTAGGTTTCAACATTACAACGTTACAATCTGGCGATCCTATAATAATCAAAGATTTTGATAAAAAGTGATGTTCTACAAAATTGTTATTCATGATCTCAGAAACAACATTGTAGAACATCACTTTTCATAAAACCCTTTGTATATTGATAGGATCCCCAGATTGTAACGCTGGCATCTGGAAACCCTAATCATTTGAGTCCCCCTTTATATTTTGCTTTTCAAAAATTACATTAAAAAAATTTGGCGACAATTATGCTTTTTTGTAACATACCCAATTAGGAATAAATTTATCCATATCAATATGTGCTTGAGTTTTATCCTTATGAATTCTTTTCTAATTCTTTAGTCAAAACTATCTGCTCCTATCCAACTAGAAAAAGAACCAAGATAAGAATAAACAAGCACTAGCTACAGCATAGAAGTAATAAACATAGAGCTAATCAATCGTTTCACAAATCTAAATATTGTAAACGTAATTTAAATTCTTGTCCATTGGTGAGGGTAATGTGATTTTTTGAAGAATTGTTTGTGTCTTCTGGATGATGAACAAAACTACCAACCACCAAAACATGGACCATTGGCGCATGAGAACAATACCCCTTGTCCCCCAAAGTGATTTTTTCCTTTCAGAAATTTGAACCAAAATCATCTTAGTTGACTAAGTCGATACTTTTCAATCTTTTCAATATTTTTGGTCAAATTGTATGGAGGACCAAAACTAGGCAGGGGAGGGTAAGGGGTATTGTACACGTGTGTAGATGAAGAGTAGTGAAAGAAGTGCAAAATGTTTGTAATCGTGTGAATTTCCACCCATTCGTCTCCAGTAAAGATTATAAAAGTTTACTATGCTAAAAAAAGGATTTGTTAAAAACTATTGAGCAAGGTAGTGATCTGGACTTCGATTCCAAATGTCGAGGGTTCGATCTCTCTTGTAGTCGAATTGATTTTATCTTAAAAAAATGATTATGTTTATAATGTTGTATTTCGATGGGCTTGTAATATTTTTCTATTTTGCATATTTTTGTTTGAATATCTCTGAGATTGAGATCATACATATTCTTCTTCTGTATGCTTTTTGAAATAAAGGTGGATTTACATCACATAGAAAAAGTGAGAGTGACAATGACAGTAAAAAGTGACAGAATTTATCACTTTTTCTGTCACTAATTTGCATTAAAAAATGACAAAAAAGTGATAGATTCTGTCACTGGCAGTGCTGCCCCGTTTACACATGTGTTGTGTACACACGAGCGAAATCGTCGTAGCAATTGAATTTGAATTTATTTCCTTTATAGATTTGTTATTCACGACAAAATAAAATTTTGGGTCAATGTGTTCAACTCATGAGTACCCATGTGTACACAACACAGTGTGTACCAGTGTTGTATTCGAGTACTCTATTCGAATAACGAGTCGAGTAGTGTACACTACTCGACTGAAATCAAAAGATCGAATCGAGTAGTGTACACTACTCGATCTTTCAATTTCAATTGAGTAGTGTACTCTTATACTACTTGACATGTAAGTACTCGCTCACGAGTACTTGTGTCAACACTGATGTGTACACATGTGTTTGTGTACACGTGTGTTGTGTACACAAACACATGTGTACAGGGGACAACACTGGTCGCTAGTTACATTGAAAAATGACAAAAAATTGATAGAAATAAAAAATCTAGTATTTATATAGCCATTATTAACAAAGCAAACAAACTTGAATCGTAATCTCAATGTTTTTCGATCACCTTTTATTTTTTCTATCACTTTTTTTCATTTTTCAATGTAAATTAGTGACAAAAAGTGACAGAATCGATCACTTTTTCCAAGTGATCTAAATTATTTCTTTTTCTGTTATTCTCACTCTCACTTTTTCTATGTAATGTAAATCTACCTTAATATGAATAGATGTTAGCCAAAGTTTCGGTTAAATTATTATCTATTTTATTTATACTTATTATCTATGGAAAATTTTCATTCGCAATTCCAGCAATATTGCCTATTAAAACAAGCTATGATGAAAGTGAAGCCAGAAATTTGCTAAATTTATCGGCAGGTGCTTATGCTGTTAGCCCTCAGGCATGTCTAACAAGGTAAAAAATAGTATTTTTTAAAGGGGTACAGATCTGGGGCGAAAAATTTTTTCTTTCGAAAAGTGACTTTTTAAGGTTAATTCTATGCAAGGAACACGAATCTGACGTCAGATTTTGATTTTGAAAGAAAAAATTTTTCAACCGAGATTGACCCCAGATCTGCACTCCCCTTTAATAAAACTTTTTAGGACATTTCCTAGAAGTCAAATTATCTCCACCTCAAATCAAGTTTGTGATGCAATCGACAGTATTTGTTCTTTTTATGCTGTTATTTCGGACGATACCAAAAATATAATAATTGTTTTCCGTGGGACCAAAACCACAGAGCAGCTTTTATTAGAAGCGTGGAAATCTATACGACCGAAAATAGATTTTTATGGTTTAGGAAAAGTTTGCATTTTTCATGAATTTTCAACTTCATTTTAGGTGAATCCATATTTTCTAAGTGCCCAAAATACATTTTGGGATGAAATTAAAACAGTTTTAAACAATTCTATTCATGAAGTAAGATCTGATAATATAAAAGGAAAAGTGTTTGTCAATAACGTGAAATTTTTTAGAGATAAAATAAAAACGCGGCGTTTGATATATCACATTGTTATTTGTATGAAAAAATAATTTTTGGTAAAAAATTTTTTGATACCTCTCTTGAAAAATATTTTTGTGTACCAATTTGGGGGCACTAAAGTACTTATAACTTAAATACTTATAGGTCGAGCGCAAAGAGGTCGTATCGGTGCAAAATCGGAGGCCAAGTGCGTAGGCGAGGCAGAAGACTGAGCGCCACACATCAAACCAAAATAATGGAAATTTTAAAAAACTTCGAATTAAAAATCTATCCTGTTGAAACGATCGTGGAAAGTTTGAAAAACAAAAAACAAAAAGGAAAAAGAAAAAATTGAATTCGTCTATAGAATAAAAAGTTATAAGAGTCGGAATTTCCTTAAAAGGGGCGTAACATTTATAGCTTATTCTCGAAAAATCGAAAAAATTTTTTCCGATTTTCTTCTAAAAACCGACTTTTTAGGGTAATTTCTATGCGAAAAATCGATTGCGCACATTTTCGGAGCATGAAAAATTAAGCTTGACCCTGAAAATCAGGGTATAACTGCCCCGAGCACTCGGTCTTCCGGTTCTTTATTCAAAATTCTAAAATCATTTAGTTTAGAACTATTCGGTTATTTTTACTGGTCATTCTCTCGGCGGTGCTTTAGCCTCATTATCCGCTTTAAGGACAGCATATGAAAAAATTCGGCCTAGTAATATGATAAAATTGTATACTTTTGGACAACCTAGAGTTGGAAATGTCGACTTGGCAATGAAACATGATGAATTAGTGCCGTTTAGGTAAATTAAAAAACTCATTTTTAGTAAATTTTTAACGCAGATCCACGGGTACCTTTTAGTTTGTGTTTAGGTGTTTTAAAAATTTTTTGCTCCATTTTTTGTAAGGAATTTTTTTGAAAATCAAAATTTTTGCACTAAGGGATCGAACCATCGCGTCCAACGTTGCTTACATTATCAGATCGGACGGGCGGCGCTTTGGACCACTTGACCATCGCCTCCGGACTTTTCTTCCCATTGACGGCGGAAACGGACTTTAGTTGTTTCATTAGTTGATTGCATACCATGCAGAATTCGGTTCAAAAAACCGCTGACTCAATTTCACCCCGAATCGAGATTTTTTTGCCGGGTCGATTTTTTTGTAAATTTGAAAAATTCGAAAATTTTTTTAAAATATCAAAATCAAAATTTTTTTCAAAAAATGTAAAAAAAAAGTATTAGGAATAAGTTTGTAAAAGGTTTCAAAATGAAATGTCTCAGAACTTATAGTGCATATTTTTCGGTATTCGCAGATTCAAGAACTAAATCGTTTCAATAATCAGTCGCATGCATGTATCGCGAGAGATTTTTAGTTTTTGCAGGTTCATTTTTTCCCTCTCGAGATTACCGAAAAAATTCACTATAATTTTTAAAATTTTTGTTTGTTTGATTCCAATTTTTAGTTTTCGAGTTGTTCACCGACGTGATTTCATCCCTCATTCTCCTCCTTGCAAAAAAAATGAGACTGACCCTACTTCAGGAGAGAATGATGATAGTGAACCTTGTGATCCTACAAATAAAGATAGTGCTTATCACCATGGAACTGAGATATGGTAACTTAATTTAATTTTTGGTCCATTTAATTTTTAGGTATCCGAATGGCATGAAACCGAACGATACATATTATGAGTGCATCGGAACGCCGAAAGATGAAGATTTTTCATGTAGTGATAGCTTAACATTCCATATAACACAATTAGGAGCAGATTTTGATGACCATCGTCATTATTTCGATCATAAAGTATGCATTTATAAGAACTGTGAAAATTATAAGCTTAGCATCAAGGTTAAGTTTTGATTGATCGAAACAGCTGTTTCGACTTTCGGAATCCACCCCTGCTTAGGACCATCTGTAAATTACGTTCTCAAAAATCATGATTTTTCGACTCCATCCTCCTCTCACCGTTCCCACTCTTCTAAAGAAACTTTGTTATGATTTTTCTTTTGGACGACCTCCACCTCCTATCTTTGGAATGTAATTTATGGATGATCTCTTAGCATGAATATCGTATGTCCATAAATCCCCTCCGAATGAGAAAAATTTGAAAACATCATATTATATTTTTTGTAGTTTTTTTCTAAAAATGAACAGCATGAAATGAAAATGACAGATGCTTCACGATCAATATTGACTATGCGCCTCTCTATACTTCAAGTCGTGAGCGCCACGACTGCCCGTGATTGACCCCTTATCGGAGTCAAAAGTTGTCGCAAGCCAATTTTTTGGAGGTTTCTAGGTGGATTCTACTAATTTTTCTAGCTTGCGACAACTTTCTTATTGCGGAAGGGGTCAGTCGCAGAGCTCGCGACTGAAGTATAGATAGTCCCTATACCCGATGCCAAAAATACCTTTTCAAGGTTCCATCCTATGGAAAACTTGGTTGTGAACCTAATAATCCATGCGAAGAAACCATGGACAATGATGCTGTTGTTCCGCCGCCAATAAATTCTTGCATAGTTCCAATACAATCACTAGGATCATCCATATTGCAAAAAATTAAATCAGTCTTTTCTGGTATTAAAAATTTATTTTGATAAATGATTCAATAATAAGAATCGGATTCAACACTCAAGCTGAAAAATGAGAGTGCTAACCACTAGGTCATGTGGTAAGAACTTACCTTTTACCTAGAGTTGAAAGACCGGAATCGATGGAGGAAAAGACCAAAAAAATCGAGAAAGACCGATTTATCGCAAAATGTTTAATATCGTGATTTTCTTACAAAATCGTTTCGATAACTAAATTAATGAAATTCCGACAAAAATTGTCATTTGCCAGAGTTGCATAAATTTTTAGATTTTTGACCCTAAAAATGGTTTCAGTCCGATTTTTAAAAAATTTTTTGACCCTAGAATGGTCCCAGAATCCGCAATTTTGAAAGATCTAAACAGACCAAGTTGACCACGCTTCAGACCAGGCCAGCAAAATGTGCTCATGGCCCGCGACACCTTTACTCTGAAATATGTCACCAATACAAGTTATATTAATCACACCACTTTTCATAACCATCTGCCGTGACGGCAGCAAATTCAATCAAACGAAAACTCAGACTATAATTCATATCTTGTATAAGAATAGAAAAACTAATGAAGTATTGGAAAAATTAGTTTTATAAGCTTTAATTTCATTTTCATTCCCTTGATAGTTGAATAAACTCTATTATATTATTAAACTTTTGCTGTTAAAAAAGTTAAAATGATTTTTACTTTATAAACTATTAATAAATTTTATTATATAAATGGAAAATATTAGTACGTATAATTTTTTGCAACAAGCTTGGCAGCTTTCTATACTTGTACAGACCAAGTCGAGTAAGTTATAGTCTATAGGAGAGGGGCCAAAAGAAACGGGATTTTGGTCCAAAAACGGGAATTTGGTCCAAAATTTTGCTGTTTTCCAGAAATTTGGTCTAAAAGTAACGAGAATTTGGTCCAAAAAATATTTTTGGACCAAATTCCCGTTACTTTTGGACCAAAGTCCCGTTTCTTTTGGCCCCCCCCCTATATGTACGATGACTTAGCTAGAACACAAGTTTGGGGCAATACAAAAAAATTTTCATTGAAAAAATTAATATTAGTAAAAACGACAGAGTGAAGAATTACAGGGTGATTGAAAAGTTCGTATACATTTTTATAAAGCAACTTAAAACATTGAAGAACAACAACAAACTTTACCCCTGTGGTTTTTCTATGCGGGGAATCGATTGTGCACATTCCCAACCCATGAAAATGCTTTCCTGACACTGATTCATGGGAGGGGTCAGTTATTCAAGCGAAAAGGGGCTGTCCATAATTTACGTTTAAAAAAAATCGGATTTCGGATCCCCCTTCCAACCCCCTGAGTTTGCTAAAAAATACACACTTCCTCCTATTTATAAACGTAAATTATGGACGGTCCAAAATTGAAAAACTTTATTTAAAAAAATTTTTTCCTATAAAAATGGCCATTCCAGGGGTAATTTTATGGAATCGATTGCGCGCATGCACGAAGCTTGAAATTGTTTCTCTGATTCAGGTAAGAGTCGATGTATTAAAGCAAAATTCTCTGAATCAGGATTAGGAAAGCATTTTCAAGCTTCAGGAATACGTGCAATCGATTCTCGGCATAAATTTACTCCTAGGGGTTGTTTTTAGAAAAAAAAACAAACTTTATTGAAAAAATAGAAAAATTTTCGATTTTCGCTTCAACACACTGACTTCTCCCATAAATCAGGGTCATTGAAGCATTTTCATATGCTGGGAATGCGCACAATTGATTTCCCACATAGAAAAACCTCAGGGGTGAAGCTTGTTTTTGTCTTTCACTGTTTTAAGTTGTGTTATAAAAGTCTATACGAACTTTTCAATCAGGGATGTAAACGTTTACGATTTTCGTGTACGTATATGTGTACTACACGTTTAACGTCTACATGTATTTTAACGTACACGTTCAAATACACGTACACGTTAAACGTGTAGTACACGTACACGAACGAATCGTGTACTACACGTACACGTAAAATTTCGATTTTTCGTGTAGTAAAATTGAAATATTTTTAGTTTGTTTTAATAAACATGCTACTGTAAAAGAAATTTTTTTAAAACGCTAATTTTACAAAAATACACGTAGGCGTTACTACACGTTAAACGTGTAGCGTGTTATACACGTTTACATCTCTGTTTTCAATCACTCTGTATTAGACCGTTTGGTTTCCATGGAAATATTTTTTAGAAAGAGAAGGAGTATGTTAGGGGTCAAATTGTGGGTATGATTTTTTATAGATCAAATAAATTCAAATACGAAACAATTGATTGGATGGATACACATTGGCGAATTCGCAATCTTAAATTTGAATTTTGTATTGGTGATTTTTTGTCACATACTTATTATAAAAAACTCCAATCTCAAGATAATGCATAATAACTTAAAATTTTTCTTGCATCAAATAATAGCCATTTTCCAGACCCAGCAGATATTTCGATTTATTTTATTTTGTTGCGCTTTTACTGGTGCTTTTAAAGGTAAGTAACACTATTTTTCGAAGTTACAACATGTAACACATCTGGAGGCAGTAGCGCATCCAGGATCTAATTTCAAGGGGCGAATTCCAAAAAAAGATTCAAAAATTTCCCTTATTTCCTCCTATGTTTTTTCCCCGATTTTCCTCAAAAATTGTCAAAAACATAAGGGTCCCCCTTTATGATTTTTTGCACATATTGACGCAAAATTTTTTCTCGAAAAACGTTTTTTTAATGAAAAATCATAATGGGGGAGTCCCCATGATGATTTTTCAAATTTTACTAAAGGTTCACCTTGTTTTTGATAAAATTTTAGGTAAAAACAAGATGGGCTCTTAGTAAAATTGTTTCATTTTTTCGATTTCGGGGGGGGGGGGGGAGACCGTCTCTAGATACTCCACTTTCTGGAGGTTCACTTATTAGTACACCTCTTAAAATTTTAAGTTCAGAGTGAGCCAAAAAAACCGTATTTTGAGTTTTTTGGCGAAAATTTTTCACTTTTGGTGAAAAATTTTCAAAATTTTTTTTCAAACAATAACCAATAGACCTATAAGGGGTATTTTCATGCGATTTTTATAAATTTTTTGCCAAAACGCAAAAATACGGTTTTTTTCACCCTATACATAAAATTTAATTTCATTTAGATTATTCCATGTTTGGGCCATTAAAAATTCTATATATTATCCGAGAATCCGTTATGATGATTGGTGCTTCATCATTTACTTTATTAACTATTGATCGTTTCTTTGCAACAGTCAACCCAGAAAAATATGAAGA
>JAQGBS010000772.1:0-19052 GCA_034698545.1 Acrobeloides obliquus
CTACAACGATTCAGAACATGCCGTAAAAACAAAAAATGCTCTATTTTTCATGATCTTTCCGAATATATCATTTTTCACATGGTTGTAACTTACTGGACTGGTCCTTTAAAAAGAGAATTTTGATCGATTTATAAAATTTTTGTGCGAAACTTCCGTTTTCCGCATACAAAAAAATTCGATTTTAAAGATCAGAGGTCCTTTAAATCAAAAATTTAGGCGCCATCAGCCGACAATGTAGCTCCAACATCCGACAAAGTTTGTGTATTACAACGAAAGCATGTACGCAAATTCAAATTTCAATTGCAATTATCTCAAAAACTACAACGATTCAGAAGATGCCGTACAAACAAAAAATGCCCCATTTTTCAAGAACTTTCTGAATATACACAAAAATAAATACTTTTTATAACTGAACTGGTCCTTTAACCAGGAAAAAATCTTTAGCGACAAGAGAAAATCAAAATTTTTCTCCTGGTTAAATTTTAGCTAAAGGATTTTCTCCTATATTAATTTTTTGTTCAGGGTATTTTTAAGTTAGGGAAATTTCTTCTTTCAGGTCCCTTCAACTAAAGCAAAGGATGGCTTAGTGGGTCGGTTGCAGGCCAATCCCCTTACAGTATTAGGTTCTAATTCCCTTGCCGTCCAAAATTTTTTGCATTTTCTTAAAACTAAAAACGCTTTCCTGATCCTGATTCAGGGAAGAAATTAATAAAAAGAAAATAGGCCAATTCAGGGTCAGGGAAGCTATGTATTTTGGCCTCAAGAAAAGCTTTTTCGATGCGATTTTTTTCCATCATAGGATATTATCTATGGAGATTATATTGGCGTAGTCAATTTTATATCAAGTTTTCAGGTTTTCGTTGTAATACACTATCTATTTGAACAAAAACTATGGTTATTTTGATCAAAAATTTAAAAAACTTGAAAATTTTTGAAAAAATCGCAAAATTCCTAATTTTTTTGACTACCCAATATTTCTTTAAATACCCAAGAGATCGTTTTGTGGAACCCATTTTTCGGTGATCACATTGTCATATCCAGCAGAAGAAGACAGCTGTAAAATGACTATATATACAAAAAAGACAAAATTGTACAAGATCTTCATCAGGAGTAGTCCAAAAACCGGAATTTTGAGATTTTTGCGCGATTTTTTGTTATAGACTTGAATGAAACGAAAGGTTTGAAACGATACGAATGAAACGAAGACAGATGGAACGAATACAAATGAAACGATGTCATTTCCAGACGGTGTCCGGAAACAGGTTTGAATTTGTCTATTTTGTTTACTGAACACTACGATTTGTTATTTGCAAAATTTTGAAAGTTTTATTATTTATGAAAAAGTCCAAAAATGAATAAAAATGGAATTTTTATGTAGTGCAGTAACAAAGCAGCGGCTTTGTGGCACAAGGTCGCGGGTTCGAATGATTGCCAAATAGCCAAATTTTCCTCGGAATCTGGGCTACATTATAATGTTATTTGTTCAACTCAGAACTACAACAATAACATATGTTAATAACAAGAGAGTGAGTAGATATTTTTGTGTTATTTGACATTTTAATAACATGAATCATAAATTAAATTACTTTGATTTTTTTACCTTGAATCATGACAGCATTAATCCTTTTGTTTTTAAATTATGAAAATATAGTAGCTTTCTTGAAGTTGTATTAATATTTCTTTGAGAGTATTAACTTCGAAAGCAAGCACACGTATTTTTTGTATTTTTTTGTCGTTATATTTCTAAGAAAAAAGCTCACTACATTCTTCCCTTAGCTTATAGCACAATCATTCTGGGAATTGTTTTCGAAATGCCACAAAAACATTTAAAACTGATGAAAAATCCACGTAGTAATCATTTGGATAAAAGATATCTATCACTATAATCCTTATTAGGGTCAAAGTATACTTAAAATTTTCTTGGATGCCATATATAAGAAGAAAAAATAAGACTAAAAAGTAGTGCATTCTCAAGGTTCGATATTTTACCGATTTTTTCAATATGAGTAGACGTTTCATCCTTTCCACACTCTATTGTATAATTGTACTATTCCTGACTATGGAACTAGGTCTGTCTTCATCGAAACAACCAAATAGTCATACTACGAAACAATCAAAACATCCATCAGAGAAAATCCGACAAAGAAATTTTTTTGGTGTTAGGTAAGTCTAATTGCAATTTTGTGATTAAAAAATAACGAAAATTTTATAGTCAAAATTTATCATGCTTGTCTATATAGAAAGTTATCATGCTTGTCTATATAGAAAGTTATCATGCTTGTCTATATAGAAAAATAACACATGGCGTAGATGTGAGTCGTCAAATTCCATCATTATTCCTTAAAAAGTTTATGAAAAACAATCAGAAATACCATAAATAGATTGAAGAATTTTTATATACTAATTTTTATAGAAAACAAAACTTTCGTGCATAAAAAAATTTAAATCTAACGCTATCGTCCCACGCATAAACCTAATAATTGCAATTTTTAATTTAAAATTTTATGGTCTTATTGAATTTTGTTCAGGTTGGAACAAGAAAGCTTCTCACCTAGCAAATATGATAAAAACTGCTTCTTCTCACCTGTTAACTGCGTTATATACGGAAGTAAACACAAAAATATAAGAATCATGATACGAAGAGCTAAAAAACAATAATTTGATATTTTTGTGTAATAAATTTTTTATTTCAATGGAATAATTATATAATATTACTCTTTGACAGGGGCGTATCCAGGAAGCTAGGGACTGCCTCCCCACATCACATCCATCAGAGAAACATCCGACATAATGTCCACTCAGGATTTTTTCGATTTTTTGGAAATTCATCCCCCTTGTCGCCAAACCCTGTCTACGTCCCCCACTATACATGAACAAGGAGGGGGCAAGCTACCTAGAGACTATATGGTATCGACCAAAAAAGGTTGGCACCCATTTACATTACCTAAAAAATGTTATATAGCTTTTATGTTTTCAGTTAAATCCCAAGGCTCGCTATATAGCCGTCCTTCGTTGTAATACAAACTTTTTAAAATTTTCATAAAATGAACATTGTAACAATTTTTTATAGCTAAATTATAGCTAAATGAGACAAACAAAATGACATTAAAATGATTCAATTTGAACATTGTTTTGGGTTATTGAAACGAAAACATGAATTAGAATTTTCGTTTCAATAACCCAAAACAATGTTCAATTTGGATAATTTTGGTCTCATTTTGTTTGTCTCATTTAGCTATAAAAAATTGCTACAATGTTCATTTTATAAAAATTTAAAAAAATTGATGCAAAAATCGATTTTTCTGCAAAAAATTCAAAAAAGCTTGTGTACTACAACGAAGAGCTTGTACATAAATCAAAATTTCAAACATAATTATCTCGAAAACTACAACGATTCAGAACATGCCGTAAAAACAAAAAATGCTCCATCTTTCATGATCTTTCCGAATATATCATTTTTCATATGGTTGTAACTGACTGGACTAGTCCTTTAAACGTGTAATGTGTGTCTGTTTGTTTGTCAAACGATCTCTAGAGCACTTGAAAAAATCCAGAGTGCTTCAATTAAAATTGTAAGGGATAAAAATCTAAGGCATTTGATACCACTTTATGAGGGTGTCGCACAATCCTTCAAGGTGGTAGCGCTCTGCCATTCAGGTGCTTATAGTAAAAGTTTAAATTTTATTTTTTTAATAATTTTTTTCTCTTTTATTTTAGACTTGCCTTATGCATGTCGAACAAAAAAAATTGCACCAAAGAATGTGTTTGGACCATATCGCATTGCGACATAGCCTAAAATATGGTACGCGTCGACAAGCGGCGTGCATCGACAACCGTGAAAGCTATTTTTGCCTGATTGCAGTATAAAAGGCTCATTTTCACGAAAAATATTCATTTTCACTCTTTGGGAATACGCGCAATCTATTTCTCGCATAAAAATACCCTTAAAATGCTTAATTTTGAAAAAAATCAAGCATTTTTCAATTTCAAAAACCTGTCATTTGCGGTTTTTAATCTGAAGTTGTACCCAAAATTTTGATGTAATACAGCCGGAATAAATTTTCTATTTTCGTGTTAGTTGGCATTTAATAACATGAGTCAAAAATTAATTTACTGTGACTTTTATCTTTGATCATATAACAACATTAACCCTTTTGCTTTAATATCGTAACTTTCTTGAAGCTGAAATGCTAAAAGGGTATTAACTTTGTAAACAAGGATAAAAATTATTTGATGATATTTTAAAGCAAAACAATCTTCCCACTACATTATTTAATTTTTCCTTAGCACAATAATCCTGACTAATATGCTATAAGATATGTTCCGAAAATATGTTGACAATTTAGACATTTGAAATATGGTAACGCTTGTCATCATACAGTGAACGCTCGTTAATCGGGCCACCCTTTTAAAGGGGGAGGTAAGCACTTTCAGCAGCACTTCCGAAAAAATTTTTTTGAATTTTTGCAAACATGACTTTTCTAGGGATAATTTTATGCGAAAAATTGATTGCGCACATCCTCGAAGCTTGAAAATGCTTCCTTGACCCTGATTCAGGGAAAAATTGAGTTTTTGAAGCAAAAATTGTCATTTTTCGCTTCAAAAACCCAATTTTTTCAAAAAATCCTGAGTGGACATTATGTCGGATGAATCAGAATCAAGAAAGCATTTTCAAGCTTCGAGGATGCGCGCAATCAATTTTCCGCATAAAATTACCCCTAGAAAAGTCATTTTTGCAAAAATTCAAAAAAAATTTTGTTCGGAAGTGTTGCTGAAAATGCTTATCTCCTCCCCTTAAAGAGTGACCCAATTAGCGAGCGCTCACTGTAATTAGCGGGAAAATCTAAAAGGAACACTTCCTGGTTCCAAATAGGAACCAGTGATCGATCAGGAATCACAAAAATGTCGGATTTACCACAGCCATAATTTTGCTAAGAACCCCCTTAAATATATCTTATTTTAGGGCAATAGGACGGAATGCACCGCACAAAGTGAGAGCGCACGGACTGAGCGCACATTTTTCTTCAAAAAAAAATTTTTCTTCAGTCCGTGCGCTCAGTCCTATAAAAACCGTGCGGTGCATTTCGTCCTATTGCCTCTTTTAGCTAAAAATCGAATTTTAGCTATATAAATAGTGCATTCTCTAAAGTGCTTTTCTTCATCGTAAATTTGCACATTTGTTTTCATTAGTATTGTTTAAAGAGGAAATTTTTTAAAAAAGGCAAAAGTTTTCGGACCCAACCGGGATTCCAACCCAGCCAAGAGGCTACCGTCCAAGAGCATTACCATTGTGCTACCCAGACCTACAACTGATGCCCGTTAATTGGCGAATAGTTGACGGTGTATTTTTTCACCAATTAACGGGTATCAGTTGTAGGTCTCGGTATCACAATAGTAGTGCTTTTGGACGGTAGCCAGGAGATCCGGGTTCGAATCCCAATCGGGTCCGAAAACTTTTGCCTAATTTAAACAATTTTCCTATATTTCCACGTTCTTTGCATGGTTAATCCAAGCTCCATTATTTCAAAAAAAAGATAAAAAAAATTGTTGTTTTGTTGGCACATGAAATTTAATCACTAAATGCTTTTTCGACATGAAACTCTTACTTATAATTTGCTGATCTTCTTAGGAATTTAAAGAAAAAATCTGGTGCGATCAATATTTTATACATTTAAAAGGAGTAAAAATTAAAGGGGGCGTAACATTTATAGCTATTCTCGAAAAAAGTTTTCCTATTTTCTTCTAAAAATCGAAATTAGGGTAAGTTTTAGGCAAAAAATCGATTGCGCGCATTTTCGAAGCATGAAAAATTAAGTTTGACTCTAAAAATCAGGGTAGAACTGTGTTTCAACGAGAAAGTTTTTCCGATTTTCTGATATTAAATTAGACCAGTGCTAAAAAAGCGTTTTCACATTTTGATAATGAGCGCAATCAATTATTCGCATAAAATTAGGCCTAGAAAGGTCCTTTTTAGAAAAAAGTTTTTTCGCATTTTTTCGAGAATACGCTATAAATGTTACGCCCCCATCGGCTCAGAAAAATTTTCGCGTTAAAACGCAGTTCTACCCTGATTTTCAGAGTCAAACTTCATTTTTCACGCTTTGAAAATGCGCACAATCGATTTTTCGCCTAGAAATTACCCTAAAAAGTCAATTTTTAGAAGAAAATCGGAAAATTTTTTTTGATTTTTCGAGAATAAGTTATAAATGTTACACCAGAATAGGCTATAAATATTAAGGGTTGTAAATGTTGTAAGAATTATAAATTAGAAGAATGGTCCAAGTCGTAATGGTAATTTTTTATTTATATTAAAAATAAAAAGAAGCAACCTATGAAAAAATAAGAATAAAAAATTTTATGTCACTACTTTAAATTTTTTTATTAAAAAAATTTTGCGTTTACAATTAGGGTTTAACCTCTACTAATATGGATAAATAACTAATAAACTATAAGTACCTGGAGCCGAGCGCTAACGAGCTCCGAGGAGGAGAAGAAGAGATGAATGTGAAGAGCGATTCTCCCAAAGCATAACTATTATATTAACGTTGATTTTGCCCCTCTAAAATTAACTAAAATAGATTTATTGCTTCAATTCACTGAAAGTATCATCTCTTTGCATAAACATAGATCTAGGGGAGCATCAATTTACAAAAAATTGAAGAAAAAAAGAATACCAAAATGGTTACATCATACATTAACAAGGAGGGGGTATCGGAACCCTCAATGCGACATGAGTCCAATCCTACTACTTTAAACGTGTAATGTGTGTCTATTTGCTTGTCGGAAGATCTCGGGAACGCTTAAAAATATCCTGAGCGCTTCAATTAAAGTAGTAAGGGATGAAAATCTCAGATGCTTGATATCACTTATGGGGAGGGGAAGTGCCCCTTAAAAAAATACACACGACCACGCAGGGATTAATCTATCGTATTGCCGAATTTTTAAACACTTTCTTGGCCTGACTTGGGAAAGTGATGATGTAATGAACGAAAAATATATAAAAATCGTTTTTTGCCTGAAAATGGTGAGGGGGTAAAGACTCCCATATTTGAGTAAACGGTAATGAACTTTTCAAACAAAGTACTGTAGCCTAATCCAAATTTTTCTGATTCCGACAATAATAATGAAATAGAAGAATTGGAGATGTTATATAAATATTTAATTTGTTCTCTTTTTGAAGCTCGGATTATTACGACGTGGAAATAGAAAATTTGAAATTGGGTGAAAGTTTTCGGATCCGACCGGGACTCGAACCCAAACCTCCTGGCTACCATCCAAGTGCACTACCATTGTGCTACTGAGATCTCAACTGGTGCCGTTAATTGATAAATACATGACGGTGTATTTTCCACTATTCACACAGTGATTAAAACTTGTGACAATACACCATCAAGTATTTACCAATTAACAGGCATTCTTTGTAAGTCTCTGTAGCGCAATGGTAGTGCACTTGGACGGTAGCCAGGAGTCTCGGTAGGTTACGAAAACTTTTGCCCAATTCTATATTTAATTTGTATAATTCAAATCAATAATTTTTTGCAAAAAATAAAAATAATTCATGTCAAATAAATGGGGAAGCAGTAGGCACGCTTCGCGTACCTTCTACCTCTCCGGCCTACTGTACCCCCTTTACCCTTAGGCTGAAGGCTCGAAAAAATCAATGTTCCTTCTTATGCTTGGCCGGAAAAATTACATCAGACTTTATGTTTTTTAATTTTTGGAAAAATTAAAAAATCTTAAGGCGCATTTATAATTTTGGAGAAAAATGTGACTAAAAGTCGAAGAACTTTTTTTTCTAATTGCTATAACTTTATCAGATTCCCTTAAGCCCTAAGCCGGATATTCGACCACATTTTTATGAACCATAACAAAAACGGCATGCTTGCATCTTGGTCTCTTACAAAATATTACAAAAAATACTCGATATTACATCCACAAAAATATTACAAAAAAATAAAAAATATTACATAAAAAAATACTGTCGTAAAATCAATATGAGATAATAATATATGCACCGAAAGAACAAAAATAGTGATAATTAAAGTCAATAAAAATAAGAGATATTTAAAGTCAATAAAAATAGGAGGCAATTAAAGTCAATCCGATGCGTGGAAGCGTAGGCAGGATTTGGCGACAAAGGGACTAAACTTCCAAAAAATCGAAAAAAATTCCAAAAAATCCTGGGTGGACATTATGTAAAAAAAATTTTCACACTTTCGGCGTGACGGGAAAGCCAGCCTCTAGCCCCCTGGATACGCCCCTGTCGAAGATAAATTCCATTGAAATAAAAAAATTTATTACACGAAAATATCAAATTATTGTTTTTTAGCTCTTCGTATCATGATTCTGACATCTTTGTATTTACTTCCGTATATAACGCAGTTAACAGGTGAGAAGAAGCAGTTTTTATCATATTTGCTAGGTGAGAAGCTTTCTTGTTCCAACCTGAACAAAATTCAATAAGATCATATAGTCGAAATTTTTTTTTGGCTACCACAAAATTTTCTATTGAATCAGGAAACGAGTACATTGAAACAAAAAGAAACGTGGATCCTTATATAGCTTTTTTGATGCATCCCTGCGTGATCATATTAGTGGGAAAATTGGTGATGAAAATTTTCTGCCAATATGACCACGCAGGGATGCATAAAAAAACTATATAAGGATTCAAGTTTCTTTTTTGTTTCAATGTACATGTTGTCTGATTCAATAAAAAGTTTCGTGGTAGCCAAAAAATTTTGACTATACAATTTTCGTTATTTTTTAATTAAAAAATTGCAATTAGACTTACCTAACACCAAAAAAATTTCTTTGTCGGATTTTCTCTGATGGATGTCTTGATTGTTTCGTAGTATGACTATTTAGTTTTTTGGATGAAGACAGACCTAATTCCATAGTCAAGAATAGTACAATTATACAATAGAGTGTGGAAAGGATGAAGCGTCTACTCATGTTGAAAAAATTGGTATAATATCGAACCTTGAGAATACACTACTTTTTTTCTTATTTTCTTCTTCTTATATATGGTATCCAAAGAAAATTGTACACATACTTTGACCCTACTACGGATTATATTGATGGATATCTTTTATCCAAGCGATAACTTCCATGGATGTTTACATTTTCATAAGTTTAAAATATTAAAATATGTTTTTGTTGCATTTTCTAATACAACTCCCAAAATGATTACACTATAAGCTATGGAAAAAATGTACGTGGGGTTGTTTTTAGTAGTATAACGATAAAAAATACAAAAAAAATACTTATCCTGGTTTATTTATCTTTGTTAATACTCTCAAAGAAATATTATTACAACTTCAAGGAAGCTACGATATTGTAATAATTTTAAAAACAAAAAGATTAATGTTGTCATGATTCAAAGTAAAATTTTGACTCTAAAAATCAAAGTAATTTAATTTATGATATAATATCGAACCTTGAGAATGCACTACTTTTTATTCTTATTTTTTCTTCTTCTTATATATGGTATTAAAAGAAAATTGTATACATACTTTGACCCTACTAAGGATTATAGTGGTAGATATGTTTTATCCAAATGATGACTCCCATGGATGTTTAAAATATTTTCATAAGTTTAAAATATTAAAATATGTTTTTGTCAAATTTCTAATACAAGCATGACTACCCTTAAGCTAAGGAAAGAATGTAGTGAATTTTTTTCTTAGATGTATAACGACAACAAAATAAAAAAAATACTTATCCTTTCTTACGAAGTTAATATTCTCAAAAAAATATTACAACTTCAAGGAAGCTATGATATTGTAATAATTTAAAAAACAAACAGATTAATGTTGTCATGGTTCAAGGTAAAACTTTGACCCTAAAAATCGAAATCAAAGTGATTTAATTTATGACGCATCTTATTAAAATGTCAAATAGCACAAAAATATCTACTCACTCTCTTGTTATTAACATATGTCATTGTTGTAGTTCTGAGTTGAACAAATAACTTTATAAAGTGCGCTTCAAAACTATATGACACCCCCAAAAATGCCAAGTTAGCTTGTTCCCAGAGGTTTGAACCCTAATGCTTATATAGTCTCACATTTAAAAATATTAATTTTAGAAAATAAATTACGGAAATACTCTTCGAAATGGAATTTTCAGGCCAGAACTACTGATTTTGGGCCGTTTCAAAACTATACGACACCCCCGTTCTCATGAAAAACATGACCGTAGATCGAAAACTTTAGAGAATTAGGGTATACTTATTAGATTTTGGAAATGAAACGTCTCCTCGTTCTTTTAAGACCGAAATGATTGAATTTGGCCATAAAAACTTATGACCTTTTTAGCAAATGTATCGATTTTTGTGTAAAAATGGCCTATAAAACCGTCTACTAAGCGGATTTTTTAAGAATATAATAAACATGCATGCTGAATTAAATGCAATCATTATTGAGTAAGATTGTTTTTTTTAAATTGTTAGATTTAGCTGACCCCTCCCCTATGAAAACGTTAGTTTTTTTCCATTTTTTAAAGGGGGTAACAATTATGGCT
Organism: Acrobeloides obliquus; assembly: GCA_034698545.1. Classification (NCBI taxonomy): domain Eukaryota; kingdom Metazoa; phylum Nematoda; class Chromadorea; order Rhabditida; family Cephalobidae; genus Acrobeloides; species Acrobeloides obliquus. The sequence continues at coordinate 10,522 of JAQGBS010000772.1, forward strand.
TATTCTCGGTCGGACAAAAAATTGCCTCACAGAAGGCGGTTTTTGATGAAATTTTTTTACGAGGTATGAGAATGAAGTCTTCTCTACCTGAATCTGCAAGAACTTTTTGGCTTCGACCCCTTACTGGAGGTTAAAAAATTCATTTTTTTATAATTTTTAAAAAACATAAAAATTACAAATTTCATAAAAATTTGATGTTGTGACCAATTTACAAAATTTTGAGTCCTCAACCATTTTTGAATGTGTAGAATCCGAAAAAAATATCTTTGTAATTTTTTAACCCCACCTTTTTTGAAAAATTTTTTTTTGAGGAGGTACCCCTAATTTTTTCAAAATTTGTAAGGATTTTGGAACCCCTACAATATGGGTGTCAAACGAACGGGGACAATGAGTAGATTACGGGTTGGTGCTAGATTCTTTGGAATTTCAAAATTTTAGCCCTATTTTTAGGGGGTACTCTCTATTTTTTCAATATTTTGAACATTTTAGAACCCATACGATATGGGTGTCAAACGAACGGGAACTATCGTTCAACACCCATATCCTATGGGTCCTAAAATGTTCAAAAATATTGAAAAAATAAGTGGTACCCCCTAAAAAATGAGGTAATTTTTTGTCCGACCGAGAATAAGCCATAATTGTTACCCCCCCCCCCTTTAGTTTTTTGCTAAAATTTAAAAAAACGCAATTACGACAAAATTTTTGAATAAAAAATAAAATTTTGAATGAAAAAATGAAATTGCTGAATAATTTTTTAAATGAAAATTAAATTTTTGATTAAATTTTGTATGCAAAATTGAAATTTTGTTAAAATTTTTCTTTAGAAAAATTGAATTTTTTAAATAAAAATCAATACTTTTCTCCATATATTTGCAAATGTTAGATTTCGGCCAACCCTCCCCCCTCTCCCCTCTTGGCAAACGTAATTTAAGGACAGCCCCATACCCTGACGTCACTGACGTCAACGTTACAAACGCCGACATTGATGTTACAGACGTCATCGATGGCGATATTACAGACGATTGCGTTGCAAGCGGTATCTTGTGGAGGATTTTTTTGGAAAATTGAATTTTTACCCCCGGGATACACCCCGGAGTTTTTATACCCCTTTGGTAGGTATGAGGTCAAAATAGAAAAATTCTTTCAGATTAATGTTTCCCATAGTCGAAAACCCCCGAGTAGAAAAAATTAGCCGATTTGAAGTCATTTTTGAAAATCGAATTTTTTCAATTTTTAGGAGGGGTAAGTCTCTAATTTTTTAGTTTTTACAAAAAATTTTGTTAAAAAATGATATCGCCATCGTGTTTCTCATAGTCGAGTACAAAAAACCAGCCGATTTGGACTTTTTTGAGAATCGAATTTTTTTCAATTTTTAAAAGCCAATTTTTGTAACTCAGGATCAAGGAAGCGTTTTCACGCTTCGGGAATGTGCGCAATCGATTTTTCGCATAAAATTACCCCTAGAAAAGTCATTTTTGCACAAATTCAAAAAAATTTTTTTTGGAAGTGCAGCTGCAAAGTTGACTCCCTCCCCTTTGAGAAGGTCAATTTCACCAACTTCTGAGTCGATTTTCTCGGCTTCGCCTGATCCATTTTCCATGAGTGATGGCTTATTTTAAAGTTCATAATATGTAGTTTTAGAAACCACTTTGAGAGGCCAGAAATCTTCTAAATGGACTGAGATAGGAGACGAACAAGCAAAAAAAGGGGGTAAAAATTTTCGAGAAATTTTCAGTTTTCATGTCTAAACTTTTTTTCTTGTTGAAAACGGACACTCGTGGTAAAAATAAAAGTTGTAGTACACATCACCAGCTATTCAATGACCCCAAGATCATGATGCTAGCCTTGAGGGAACGCGAGATAGAGGCTTCGGAATTTTTAGAAACTGACGTGAATATGGAAATCATGGTCGGTAGCAGGATATCGACATTCGAAAATGAGACCCATGAAAATTTTAGCATAAATGTGTTCAGAATAACTGAAAACTATAGTTTATAACATTTTCAGGTTGATCGGGAGACCTTTTGCAGATTGTGCCCTCGTAGGGTCAATCCTTACAGAAATTGGCTTTTAAGTTTCTTGAAAGCTTAGAGAAGATGCTGGAAATTAATTTTTAAATTTTTTTTAAAGTTAGATATGTGATTTTTGTTAATATTGTAGCCCTAAAGAGGGCCGTTGGGATAAGAAAATCATCACTGTCACCTGGTCTTTGAATTTTTCATCCAAAAGTCGCATCTTCTCATAGAGATCGTTCAAGCGGAAATCTTGTAATTCATTGATAGCTATTTTTAATCGAACAATGATCGGTGAAGTTGCATGAAATCAACGATTTTATATAGTTTTTCACGCCGACCCCTGCGTGGTCGTATTTTGGTGGCAAAATCCTGTTCATTTTCCCGTCAAAACGACCACGCAGGGATGCATGGAGAATATTTGTTCATTTCTCAAGAAAATCAAATTTTCACCATTTTCTGCGGTTTTCAGGTTGTGGGAGTGCGATCGATTTTTTGCATAAAATTACCCCTAAATGGGTAATTTCCGGAAGAAAATAAAACAATTTTTTGCCGAGTTTAGTCAATATTAAGTGGTGGCAACCAGGGGAACTTGTTCCGGATTATTTTAAAAAAACTCGATACAATCCACAAATGTCGGTCCGAAAATGTTCGTCCGCAAAAAGTCTTGTCCGCAAGTTTCGGGTTCGCAAATGTCAGGTCCGCAAAAGTTTGTCCGCAATTATCGGCGCGCCGCAACAATAAATCGAAAATAATAAGGAAGTGTACTTTACAAATTTAAAAAACTCGAAGATCATTTCAAGGACAAATTGATTAGGATCGGATTGCTTGTTTAAACTCTTGATTAATTCTTTTACAATAATTTTCGAATAAATATCAGATTGTGCGATAAATTAGTTTGCATAATTTTGAAATATTTCTTAGTAAACAAATTCGTTTCCGCTGATTTTTCCCTATCATACAGGGTGACTCTGAAAGCCGGATTTTTGGGCACTATAATTTTCGCCATGATAACTTTTGCCACTTTCGTTTCTATAAACATATTCAATTTCCGACTAATTGGTTGCTTGATTTGTAATAAATATGTATATTGACACGAACATGGCGAAAGATTTAGTTTTTTGGCAACGTGGCAAAAGTTGTCGTGGCGACGTGGCGAAAGTTAAAATGCCGATTTTTGTACGATTTTTTCAAAATAAGAGAAGCGTTTTCAAAAATCGGCAATGCGCGCAATCAATTTCTCGCATAGAAAACCCACATATAGGGTTATTGTGGTAAAATTAAAAGTGTATAAAAATTTGAAAAAATTGCGCAAAAATCCTTGTTTCTTTTGACCACTTTGTAATTAACGTTTTAATGTATCATTCATCAAAATCGAAGAAACAAAGTTGTGACCCTTTACTTGTCAGTTTCCATTTTCTTTAAGAATAGTTTACTGGTTTTTATAGTAATGTCTTATTCAAAATTTTTATTGATTTTAATTTTAATACAAACTTGGAAGTCCTCCATAAATCTTGAAAAGCCTTATATAGAAAAAGTTTGTAGGTACATAGGTAAATTTTACTAAAAAAATTCTGTTTATTAATTTTTTTGGAGTTACTACATAACACGGAGGGGGGAGTCACCCGCATGAAAAAATTCTCAATTTTTTCTGGAAATGACCCCTTTAGGAGTAAAATTATGCGGAGAATCCGAATTTAATATTTTCGAGCGAAAAAACGCTTCCCTGATTCAAGGAAGATCTGTGTATTGAAGCGAAAAATCGCATTTATCGATTTTTTGCTTTAATATACAGGCCTTTTCTGGATCGGGGAAGCGTTTTTTCGCTTTGAAATTGTCAAATTCGGATTCCTCACATATTTTTACCCCTAGAGTGGTCATCTTCAGAAAAAAATTTTGAAAATTTTTTCACGTGGGTGGCCCACTCCTCCCCCTATTGTATAGTAGCCCCATTTTTTATTAGATAACTATACAGGCAATGTCACACTAGATAACAATATAAAAAATGTCACCCCTTGTGTACAACCAGCAAACATGATACAACTATTTCGTGATAATAGTGTTCATAGACACCAATATAGCTGGGAAGTGCCTATAGAAAGTAAGACAGGCAATTTCTGACCACGCTTTTTTAATTAGGCTGCGTTTAAGCATGTCAAAAATGTCTAGCTTTGCCTGATTTTCAATAAGATCGTGTTTATTGAAACGATTGGTCCTGAAGCATAAAATTTGTTGCAATATGACCAATCGTTTCAATAAACACGAAAATCAGGCAAAGTAAGACTTTTTTGAAAACTTTTTGACTACTCTTTTGACATCCTTGAACGCAACCTTAAGAAATATGTGATTGTCCTTCTGGAAAATTAATGTTTTGGTCATCACTTAAAACTCCAATCCCGTATGAATCTTATAAGAATTACGAAATTGGCTTTGCTATGGATAGTTTTCAAAAAGATAATGAGGGGTGTAATTTTTGTATTTGTAATGCATCCAACTATTGCATTAAACCGTTACATCCCAAAGCTTTTTATGTCGATTTTATGCCTTATTGTGAAGGTAAATTTTTTAAGGTAGTCATATTATAGGGTGTACCCAAAAAAGTGGATCTTTGTGATTTTTTGGGACCCGGAAATTTTGGTACGGATAATATTTTTTCTTGTAAACTTTATCCTTTTTTGTAAACTTCTTTTTGTAAATCGAAAATAACCTTTTTTGTAAACTTTTCTTGTAAACTTTTTTTGTAAACTCGATTTTAAAACTTCGTTTGTAAACTTTTATTATATTTTTTTGTAAACTTTTTTGAATTATTTTGTAAGCTATCAAAAATATATATGTTGCGCCCGATCGAATATCGCCAATTCAGAATCAGGCGCCCGATCTTGAACGAAGATAGGCTTAATGATTAGCCTTAGGCTTAGGCCTTAGGCTAAGCCTAGGTCTTAGGCCTTAAGTTAAGCCTAGGTCTTAGGGCTTATCTTGACTAATCCTAGGCCTTAGGCCTAAGGCTAAGCCTAGGTCTTAGGCCTTAAGCTAAGCCTAGGTCTTAGGCCTTAAGTTAAGCCTAGGTCTTAGGGCTTATCTTGACTAATCCTAGGCCTTAGGCCTTAAGCCTAAGGCTTAAGCCTAAGGCCTAAGCCTAAGGCCTAAGCCTAAAGCCTAAGGCCTATCTTTTTTCAAGATCGGGCGCCCGATTCTAAATTGGGCAAAAAAAGTTTACAAAAAAAGATATAAAAGTTTACAAAAAAGGTATAAAAGTTTATAAAAAAATTTTAAATAAAGTTTACAAAAAAAGATATATTAGTTTACAAATTAAAATATTTCAGTTTTCAAAAAAAAGTTTACAAAAAAGGATATAAAAGTTTACAAGAAAAAATATTATCCTTTTGGTACTACTAAAGGTTAGCGAGTCCACTTAACGTGATTTTTTTTCCAAAAAATTTTTTAGCTTTTTTTCTTTGGAAATGACCTCTCTAGGGGTAACTTTATGTGGAAAATCGATAGCATAAAATTCAATTTTCCCTCTATTTTAGGCCATACGAAACAGTTTTAACTAGTTTTGGAAAAAATTCGTATCTTTCCAGGCTGACAGTTCCCTTGTGAGTCCCGCTATGAATTTTTCATGAGTGAATCGTTTTTTTCTTGGTTGTATTTAGAAACTGAATGCTATACGTATGCAGTTATATACCATCCTCCTTTTTGGACAGAAATTATTTATTCACCATTTGTTGATGAAAATGGCGTTAAATACGAAACTGAAGATGCCACAAAAGTGCCTTTAGGCAAAAACACAAAATACTTTAAAGCTGCTGCTTTTTCGTGTAATGGATGCAATTCAATTAAAAACAATAGCTTCTTTTTGGTAATATGCTTTTTTATATAAGCCGATGACTAAAATGGGTATCGGGGGAACGTACTTCCTCCCAAAATCCGAAAAATGAAACTTTTACCCTTGATCTCTTATGTGTTTTCGAAATTTTTTGAAAATCTAAAAAAACTTAGTGGTTCTCCATTATGATGTTTCACCAAAAATGACCAAAAAATTTATCCAAATTCCATTAAAAATGCCAACAATTTTCCACATTTTCACCAAATATCATCAAAAGTGGCTTTGAGCGCAATTTTCCGCATCTAAAAACTTCTGGAGGAGTCATTTTTGCAAAGATTTGGCGCATCGTAGAAAAGCGCCTTATTTATCGATCAGCCCAATCTGTTTATATTTAGAAGCTATTCAAAACAACTATCACTACCCAACCATCTAATAATAAAACCTTCTTATGGAAATTTATTATATATATCAGTTGCACCCTGTTGATACTATTGCTTATTGCTGTTATTGTTTTTATTGTAAGTTTTTATTTTAGTGAGTATTTAATACAAAATACGCGAGTATATAACCATTAACCACAAACGCCAACACTACACCGAACTTTATAAAACCTTTTACAATCAAATCTTCGTTTTATGACATTCGTCGGAGAACATAACGATCACGCAGGGATGCTGGCGAGAAAATTTGGTATATAAAGAAATCGAATTGCTATATAAAAAAATTCCCGCCGACATCCCTGCGTGGTCGTTGTCATAAAACGGAGGTTTGACTGTATTCAATTAACTATATCACTACAAACACAGCAAAGCAATAGGACCAATCGCACGTCACCGTCGCCAAGACCCCTTAAGTCTTTTTGAGAAATGTTAGTTTTTAAGTTGAAAATACTCAAAAAATACGATTTTTGTTGAAAAATGAAAAAATTTGGAGTTTGTTTGTGATTACGATCTCGGGAAAGTTAGATTTAAACCCAGCGCTCTAAAACTAAAGTTGTAGGAGAAGATAAGAGAAAACGATCAACACCACTTTTATGGAGGGAGTACCTCCTCGAAAAAGATCTGAGAGTCACGTTATGAAAAACAGAAAAGTGACTCTTGTCACATTCACTTTATTCAACATATTTGTAGATAATTAAACGAAAGGGCTCAAATCAAAAAAAGCTTTCAATAGCCATCATTTTCACAAAGCAAACTCATGCCAAAAATAGCTCATTGAAACTGATTACAATAAAAGAGCTGATCATTAATATGGATGATAAAAATAAGATTGGTGCAGGGGAATTCGGTACTGTCTATGCTGTAAGTACGTTCTTTATATATAATACCAAGGGATAACACGTTTTGGACCCCTCAAAAATGTCTTTTTACAACTAAAAGACTCCATTGAAGCTCCACAGGATCCAAACAGCGATTTATGAGTTCCCTGGAGCTTCTATAACATCAATTTTTAGGCTAAACTCATTATACGAGAGTGCAATAATAAAAAGTTTCCAGTCGCTGTCAAGGTTATCAATCAAGTTTCACATAAACAGAATAATGTCGAACAAGTATAGAATTTTTGGCGCCAATACGCTTCTGGACCCACTATTGCGAACGCTACGCTTGCGGACTAACACTTGCGCTAAGAGACAGATGAAGAATTATGAGCAGAGTTGGGAATTACCATCAACCAGACCACCCCATATTCCACCATGTGGTGTGGCACCACACCATCCTACTCTGGTATATAGTAAAGTAGGTTACGTAACCAGCAAGCTACGTAACCTGCCGGTAAAATTTTCGTAACCGTATCAGATTACGGATTAGGTTACGTAACCTAAGATTGTAGTTTTTTGGTATTCAAGAAGTTGCCATAACTTTAACAGACCAACGTTTCAGGCATCCATATTTGCGCCATTCCTTCCACTAATACCCCTACCCCCTAACTTTTGAAGAGGAACATTTTTTGTTAACGAAAAATTCTGAAAAAATTGTGATTTTTAAGGTATTCGAAAAATCGCCATAACTTTAACTGATCAGATGTCCGCAAGATTTACGTCTACAAGTGTAGCGTACTCTATAGTGAGCCCGAAAGCGTGGTGACGCCGAATTTTTAACTATGATATAGTGCAAATTTTAATAGGACATGTTACGAGAAGCTGGCATAATGGCTCAATTAAATCATGAGCATCTTTTAAAATTAGTTGGAATCTGTCTAGCTGATGGGATTAAAATTGTGACTCCATTTCGACCACTCGGTTCATTGCATAAATTTTTGAAAGACAAACAGTCATTGCTTGAACCAAGAGAACTTATTATGTACTGCTACCAAATTGCTTCCGTAAGATTATTCTAATCAGTAGTACATATGAGCAATACTCACCACAAACCCTAGGATCGAACCAACGACCAATGGCTCAACGGAAAGTGTTTCAAGAGAAAAAATTTTATGGCACTTCGGATACAGATTTTTTTGCATACCATCTTGGGCGTAAAACACATGTTATTCATTTTAATAGTAGTTAAAATTAACCATTTTTAGGCCATGGAATATCTTTCTTTAAATAAAATTATTCATCGAGACCTCGCAGCTAGGAATGTGCTCATGAAAAAATATCACCATGTCGAGATCACCGATTTTGGTCTAGCATCTATCTTACGAGAAGAATCACAAGCTTTGCAGAAATTACCTTTTAGATGGGTCCCCCTTGA
>JAQGBS010000773.1:0-19047 GCA_034698545.1 Acrobeloides obliquus
GGCGTTTATTATTAGGTAATTTTTTCGTGCTTAAAGATTTGCAAATTTTTAGTACACGGCACGTGGAATCTCGATAGGAGCTCAAAAGTTATGCTGTACTCTTTCTACAAGAATATCACTCTTTATCTGATTGAGCTATGGTTTGCCTTCTTTTCAGCATTTTCTGGACAGGTTTTATTTGAAAGGTAAATACTTGGTACGACTATCCAACGTGTGCGAAAAGTTGAAACCTAAAAATGGCCAAAAAACATCTAAAGATGACTTAAAAAACATAAAAATGGCCAAAAAGCACCCACAAATTTTTTTTTCGATTTTACCTCGAATACAGTATTTTTCTTCATTGTCTGGAATATTTTTTACGTTTGTTGAAAAAATTTTGAAAAAAAATTCTTTGCGATAACTCGTCTCAATTGGCCTTACTCCTTTAAACTTTTTGAATTTCTATTTTTTAGATGGACCATCGCTTCGTTCAATTTAATATTTACTGCATGGCCACCAATTATCTTGGGATTATTTGATCAACCGCTCTCAGATAAAAGTAAGTTTATTTTCTTATATTGTTTCTCAATTTTTTAGTTCTTATGAAACATCCGTTCTTATATCAAGAATTTCAAAGAACTGCATTTTCTGCATCGGTAATACTTTTTTTAATGAGATGTAAGATTTTTTAGAATTTTTCTTATTGGATCTTATTGGGTATTTGGCATTCTTTACTGCTGTTCAATTTCTCTTACTTGTTTGTTGGTAAGGAAATTTTGTGGAAGAATGGTAGAATTGGAGGGTGGATTATTCTCGGTAATGCTACTTATACATATACAGGTAATATATTAAAGAATGTATCGAAAAAAACCGGAATTTGGGCGATTTTTTCATGTTTTCGACCCGAAATTTTTGACCCTATTAGAGCTAATTTTATGCGAGCAATTGATTGCGCGCAGTCCCGAATCTTGAAAACGCTTTCCTGACCCTGAATTAGCCTATTTTCGCTTCAATACACATGCCCCTTCCCTAAATCAGGGACGCGTTTTCAAGATTCGGCAATGAGCGCAATCGATTCTTCGCATAAAATAACCTCTAATAGGGTCATTTTGAAAAAAATTTCGTGTCGAAAAAATATTTAAAAATCGCCCAAATTCCGGGGTTTTTTCGATATACCTTGTATTTATTACATTATTTATTACTATAATTTAGTTGCAACTGTATGCCTGAAATCTTTGTTGGAATGCGACACATGGAATGTTGTGCAAGTCTTTTTTTCACTCGGTTCCATTGTTGCATGGTTCATTTTCCTTATAATTTATTCAATGGTAAGATTTGTTTAATTATTTTTTACTAATACAATAGTGACCAAAAGTATTGCTCTAAAGGTCTAATTTGAGGGAAAACTAATTTTTTATACGGGGTAGAATTTTGAAATTTTTTGGGGTCAATTTTTCGAAAAATTTTTTTTCTAAAATGTCATTTCTAGGGGTAAAAATAGCTGAAAAACACGAATCCGACGTCCAAAAATTTTTTTGACCCATAAAAACCCTTAAAATGGCCAAAAACGTGTTTTTTAAGACTTTATCATAGAAAAATCGGAACTTATGCACTTCGGCCCTCCCCCAAATTTTGGGGGGAGGCCGAAGTGCATAAGTTCCCAATACTTTTGGTCGCTACATGGCGTACTTCTCGTTTATAGTGCTATGAATGGGGCTGGGGTTTTGGTGTTGATATGGCTGGTTCAACAGTGATGCTGACAAGTGTACCATTTTGGCTTGGCTTGATCACGATTCCGATATGGATATTACTATTCGACTTTATTGTTAAAGGGTATTTTTCCAACGTGTAATTTAGCTATAATTCCGACATTTTTAGAGTTCAAACTAGTTTCTTCCCATCAGCTCGTGAACGAATGGTAGTTTCTTTTTAACGAAAAATTTTCTAAATTTCAGGTGCTTGCACATCGGCCGACCAAATACAATGCTTTCTGCAAGGAGTGTGGTTGGCTGTAGAAATTGACATATTTGTTGTTCCGTTTTTATTATATATTTAATGTGTTTGTTAATTAATAAAAATTGTTGGATCTACTACATAATAAAGAAACAAGTTCACATGGGATGCAAGATGCTTTTTATCAGATCAATGAATTGTTATGAAAAACGTGGGGCCATCCATGTGAAAAATTTTTTGTGGAAATGACCCTAAAAACATGCGGGGAATCCGAATTTGACATTTTTAAGCGAAAAAACTCTTCCCTGATTCGGGGAAGGCCTGTATATTGAAGCTAAAAGTCGCAAAAAATGCGATTTTTGCGACTTTTTGCTTCAATACACAAGCCTTTCCTGAATCAGGGAAGCGTTTTTTCGGCACTACTACTTTTTTCATGTTTTTGGTTTTCACGCTTACTTTTTTCATGCTACTTTTTTCACGTTGTTTTGATTTTTTTCTCAAAAACTGCATTTTGATGCCGCGTGGCGCAGCAAGTATAAATCTTGCATAAAAGTGAAAAAAATCAAAATACAATTTGTGAGAAAAAAATTCAAATAAAAAACGTGAAAAGTAAGTGTGAAAAAAGTAATAGTGCCGTTTTCGCTTCGAAAATGTCAAATTCAGATTCCTTGCATGTTTTTACCCCTAGAGGAGTCATTTCCAGAAAAAAATTTTTCACATGGCTGGCCCTCCCCCCTCTATTGTGTAGTAGCTCCAAATTGGTTATTTCTATTATTATTGTATGATTTCGGTTGATTCCGTTTAAAATATTTTGGATATTAAACTGAAAGTTTGTGTTTTGTGCAAAAATAAGTAATCTTCAATATCTTGTCGAATATATACTAAAAAGCTTCCATTATAGGAAAATCATTTTTTCTAAATTAAAAAAATTACTTTAACATTGTTGAATAGTAAGGGTGCGTGCTAGCAGTCGTGAAACGCATTTCACAATGATTTCCGGACGCTAGCCGTCCGGAAATAGTGCATTTTCACTATTTCCGAACGGCTAGCATCCGGAAATTCGCATTTCCAAACGGCTAGTGTCCGGACACGATTTCAGGACGGCTAGCGTCCGGAAATCGTCGTGAAATGCGTTTCACAACTGCTAGCACGCACCCAAAAAAGTTAACTGTAAAAGGAATGATTGACTTGGTATAAAGGGCTCTAGGTCAGGCCATAGATCCCTCAGGGTGTTCTAAAAAACCACCATTATGTCATTTTTTGGCGAAAATTTTCCAAAAAATTTCTTTCTTCAAAATTACTCAGGTATTTTTATGCGAGAAATCGATTTTGCGCATCGAAAACCCTTGAGAACGCCTCTCAGGGCATGAAATATAAATTACCCCTGAATCATATTGGAGAAAAAATTGTTTGAAAAATTTTCGCCAAAAAATGACCAAATGGCGGTTTTTTGGACTGTAATGAATCCGTCGATCCGAACCCCTAACCTGAAAAAATGATAATTTTCGCGTTTTCGATACTTCATGTCACACTGTTCCATACTATAGTGAAATTACCCTTTTTTACTGTTCTCTTTTTCAGATAGTTCTTGGAAGATGAATGTAATGAACAAATGGAAACTTGATCTGACTAGTGGTGGCGCAAAAATTGCCACTCGTGGCTTTGACCAATCTATGAATCCACCCGGGTACACTCCAAATTTTGTTGCTGCACAACAGGTATCATTGATGTTCAGTGACATGGTGCAACTCAAATTTCGTCGGGTGTAGAAGGGGGCAGGCAGTGCCGTAACCAGGGTTTTCTCCCGTAGAAGGGGAATTTTTGAGACCCCTAAAACATGAAAATGCTCAAAAAATGAAAAAATTTTTGGTGAAAAATAGTAGATTTTGTAGAAAAAATGGGAAATTTTGTTGAAAAAAATCTTTTCAACTTTACCAAAGAAATCGATTTTTGAAAAAATTTTTTATCAAAAAGTACTGTTTTTTGGCTCACCCTGTTTGTCGGTTGCCAATTGTCCTAGTGCCATTATATTTAATTAGAAATTTTTCGACTAACACAAAGTTTTTAGGTAGAACAAGGTGGCCGAAATGATCAACAGCAGCAACATTTGTTAAATAAACGTGCCTGGGACATGGCCTTGGGGCCAGTCAAAGCGCTTCCGATGAATATGCTTATGATGTACATGGCTGGGAATACGATTAGTATATTTCCTATAATGATGGTTGCGATGATGGTTTGGCGGCCAATCAAGGCTTTGATGTCCGTGAACGCAGCTTTCAAACCATTAGAGGTAGTTTTGGATTAAATAAAGATTGGGGTGAATCCAAAAGATCGCGAACTTCATTTTTTATATCAATAAAAATTTTCCCGCCAAACGACCACGCAGGGATGTTTAAAACTCAAAACATAAAAGGATCGTCAACCCCGAGTAATCGAAACAAAGCAATAATGAATGCAATAGATGAACTTTGTGGTATGAATCTTGAAAAGCTTTAATTTTTCCGCCAAACGACCACGCAGGGATGCTTAACGAAAACTCAAAACACATAAAAGGATCCAATGAAGTCTTCTTCAACTTTTGGTCGCACTTCGCTGCTCTATATCCATGCCATCGATGAAGCTGCAGTTTAAGAACTCGAAGTGACCTCTTATCCCACCGGCCCCCTTTACAGCCACATTTAACAAGAATCATTTGCATTATTTTTATAGTTTATCACTGCCTTTTTGGCTCATTAGTAACAAAAAGTCGAATATTTGCAATTTTTCGTGTCGATACACAGCTTTTTCCTGATTTATGGGAGCGTTTTCATGCTTCGGGAATGTGAAAATTCGGATCACCCGCATAAAATTACCGATAAAAGGAGTCATGTCCAGAGAAAACGGAAAAATTTTTTCGAAAAAAATTCACGTGCCACGCTGAATCGCGATACTAGTTTCAAGCATTCTTTCAAAACAGTATTTGTAGACCGAAAATGGAACCAGTTTAATAGTGCACAAACTTATGTTCCTCCTTGGTAATCTGGGTGCCATTGCTCTTGCAGTATACAAAATCCATACTATGGGTTTATTGCCGACTCATGCTTCTGATTGGTGAGTTGAAAATTTTTTTACATATTTTTGTGTTAATGAGAGAGGAAAAAATGATCAAATAGGAAATGGCTATTTTTAAACCTTTACAAACAATTGATTTTCAGGCTAGACTTTGTACCACCCGCCGAAAGACTCCAATATATACTCTCTTCAGATGTTTATATATAGTTTTTTTGTTGTATAATTTCTGATAATTTTAATAAATCTTGAACATAACATTTTCGGAACTAGTATCGATTAGGTATCCCACTGAACGTGAAAATTTTTATTTGGAATTGACCCCCTAGGGGTAATTTTATGCTGCGAATCTGAATTTCACATTTCCAAGATCTGAAAATATTTCCCCGAACCAAGAAAAGGCTATTTATATGACGTATTGCATCAAATGTGATTCACGTGCCATACGTCATATAAATAGCCTTGTCTTGATTCGGGCAAAGATTTTCAGGTCTCGGAAATGTGAAATTCGGATTCCTCACATAAAATTACCCCTAGTGGGGTCAATTCCAGATGATGAAAAAAAATTTTTCGAAAAATTTCACGTTCAGTGTGATACCTAATCGATACTAGTTCCTAACACTCTTATTCCATATCATTTAAATTTTCATGATCATTGATATTTTTATTACAATAAAGTGTTAACGTGATGGTGAGTGCATTTTTTATTTCTTCGTCGCGCCGAAAATGTCGATTGAAAATGTCTAACACAGAACGGAGTCGTCCCATCTTTATTGCCGAGTTGTGCGACTTTCTTTCTTCTCTAATGTTTTACCAGCCGTCGCCGTTTGCTGATGCTATTTCTTCATAAATTTCTTTCTTTTCCACTAGAAAGTGTGTTAGCAAGTTGAAATTTGGGAAAAAGCTTAACTTAAATCTAGCTTCGTTCGTATTCAAGGAAAAATATTTAATCGTTTTCTATACATACTTCTTAAGTGTTTCAAATAGCTAAAAATTTTTGGTACTACTAAGGATTAGCGACCCCATTTAACGTGATTTTTTTCAAAAACTATTTTAGCTTTTCTTTGGAAATGGCATCTCTAGGGATAAATTTATGCGGAAAATCGATTGCGCGTATTGACAAAACATGAAAAAGAGTTTTTTTGGAAAATGAGCCATATCTACTTCATAAGCATGTGCCACATTTTTAACAAGAATCACATGCTTATGAAGTATATACGGCTCTAGGACTTTTCACAACGGACATTTCTTAACGATTTTATAGAATTCGTTGTGAAAAGTCCGCTTTTTTGTTGAGAAGTCCGTTGTGAAAAGTCCTAGAGCCGTATATTTATTCAGGAAGCATACGACTCATTTTCCGAACAAAGACTCGTTTTCATATTTTGTCAGGAAGCATTTTCAGGGTTCGGAAATGCGCGCAATCGATTTCCCGTATAAAGTTACCCTCTAGGATCATTTCCAAAGAAAAAAGCTAAAAAATTTTTTTAATCACGTTAAAGGGGGCTCACTTTTATATCCAAATCTCTAAAAAAATTATTTTTTTTTAAACGACTCCTATAGGGGTAATTTTATAAAGAGTCGTCCCATCTTTATTGCCGAGTTGTGCGACTTTCGCTCAAACCTAGCGGTTGCGCGCATTTCCGAACCCTGAAAATGCTTTCCTGACCCTGATTCCAGGGAAAAAATCTTGATTTTTAACACAAAATGACCTTAATCCATTACATGGGTAATCGGATTCAAAACATAATTTATTCGCTTTGTAAGTTCGCGCAATCGATTCCTCACATAAAATTATCCATATATTCATGGATTAAGATCATTTTGTGTTAAAAATCAAGATTTTTCCCCCTGAATCAGGGTCAGGAAGCATTTTCAGGGTTCGGAAATGCGCAATCGATTCCCCGCATAGAATTACCCCTATAGCAGTCATTTAAAATTTTTTTCAGAGATTCGGATATAAAAGTGGGCTCGCTAACCCTTAGTAGTACCAAAAATTTTTATTTTGAGAAGTTTTGAATTTAGGGCTTTCAATCTAATAAAATGCTTTGCTTACGCATTGTATTTACTGCTTTTCTATTGTTTATTGCTACAAATGCACAGAAGAAGGATGAATTAAAAGAAGGTTTAGAGAAAAAGTAAATTTCATATTCACTTGTACCAGGGGGCATGGGAGAATCATAACAGATCCACGGTCATATAAATCTCAATCGTAACAGGGTTAAAAATTGTCGTTTGATGTTTCGAAAGTTGACATTTCGGAACTTGTTTATGTTTTTGAGTTGACTTCTCTGGAAATACAAAGCTTCCAATCCTGATAGTTTTGGTATGGTTAGAAAGCTGAATTTCGTAGCAATCGAATGACACCAAAATCATCCCATAACTTTCTTTCTGAGGAGTTGCATAATTAGTAAAAAAAATGTCGAAAAAGCTGACATTTTTTTACTGCATCAAACGACCAGATTATCCTGAGAGTTATGGCATGGTTTTGGTGTCATTTGATTGCTACGAAATCCAGCTTTCTAACGACACCAAAACTATCAGGATATATGGCTTTGGCTTCCGGAGAAATCCTCAAAAACATAAAAAAAGTTTAGAAATGTCAAGTTTCGAAACATCAAATGAATATCATCTAACTTTTTAAAATAAAACTTGAAAAATGATGAGTGGACGCGTTTTCATGTACAGGGTCTCTCCTATGATTCGTGAACATCCCAGTAGATTGAAATTTACTCATTTTTCGAAAAATTGCTGTTTCGACTTGTTTTTCTGACCGAATTTGAACGGGAACCTCCTAAATTTATTTTAAATTTTATTATTTATAGAAAAACGGATGTTTCTGGTTCGACGATTAGTTGTTACCAATGCAACTCTCCTATGGATGAAACTTGTGCAAAAAGTGATAACGATGAAGAAAAAGAAAATCTAAAGCAGTTTATAAAGGTTTTTTAAACATACTACAGTCGAGTCTCGTTATAACGGCACTTCCTAGGGGGGGGGGGGGTATGCCGTTATAACGGTAATTTTGAAAAAGAAGACATTGGTTGACCTTTTATGTTTTTTGAGTTTTCGTTAGGCATCCCTGTGTGGTCTTTGGCGAGAAAACTTTTGAGGGGTGCCATTATAACGAATTTCCGGGGGTGCCATTATAACGAGATTCGACTGTATTTTTTACACTAGTAACTATTTTCAACTAGTGTTCGATTCCGTCCCACACCGAAATCTCGACGATCTTGGCTAAGATCCCCGAAATTTAGTGTCGAACTTTAGTCCCTTTCCAGACGATCCATAACCTCAAATTCCGAATAGCCATTTTTGGTAAAAAAAATGTCATATTTCGTCAAAAATTGAAACATTCTTCAAAATTGAAAAATTCGACAAAAATCGAAAAATTCGTCGAACCGAAAAATCCCAGATCTAGGACGTTTCACAACGGACTTTTCTCAATGAAATAAAAAATTGCGGGTGGACTCTTCTCAGCGAATATAAATCGCAATAAAAGTTGCCCTAATAAACATAAAATCGTGTTTATTAAAACTATTTAACATGCTGTCGTTCTGCCAATCGTTTCAATAAACACGATTTTATTGAAATTCAGGCAACTTGCGATTTATAAATTTGTTAAGAAAATTCCGCTTTTCATCGAGGAATTGTCTAGAGCCAAAATCTCGACCTTGTGATCGAACACTATTTTCAACCATACATTAAAATTTTTAGCCTTGTAAACCATTGGTAAATGGAACTGAAACAGTGCCGGCAACAACGTGTCGGAAAATAGTGCAGGTAAATGTTCGCTTAGGCTGCGTTCAAGGATGTCAAAAAATGTAACTTTGCCTGATTTTCAATAAAATCGTGTTTATTGAAACGATTGGTCATGGAGTATAAAATTTTATTGGTTTTTTATGCTTCTCGACCAATAAAATTTTGTGCTGCATGACCAATCGTTTCAATAAACACGATTTTATTGAAAATTAGGCAAAATTACATTTTTAGCATGCTTGAACGCAGCCTTATGCAAGTGATC
The DNA here is from genome assembly GCA_034698545.1 of Acrobeloides obliquus. Lineage (NCBI taxonomy): Eukaryota > Metazoa > Nematoda > Chromadorea > Rhabditida > Cephalobidae > Acrobeloides > Acrobeloides obliquus. The sequence continues at coordinate 9,002 of JAQGBS010000773.1, forward strand.
AGTGCCGTAGAGTTTTTGCCTACGTACGAGCTTCAAAGGCAAAACATGAGGGGAGTCCAAGGCAATGTTTTTGAGTTTCAAAAAAAATTTTCAAAATTCATCTTGGTCCCCCTTTGTTTCTCGCGCCGACAAGCGCGAAAATTTTTGTTTGTAAATGCTTGTTTATAATCTGAAAATGGTCAGAAAATTACGATTTTTGATGAAAAAACAAGTCAATTGTGGGAACTTTTTTGTTGAAAAATGGGAATTTTATGATGATTCTGATGAAAAATCCTTGAATTCAAGTACAGGGTGGCGCAACAAAAAGGCTCTAGGAATGTTGCCGACTATGAGATCTTGTATAGTCGAAATTTTTTTGACTGTCATGGAACTTTTTATTGAATCACGCAACGTGTACATTGAAACGAAAAAAACGTGAATCTTTATATAGCTTTTTGATGCATCCCTGCGTGGTCGTATGGCGGGAAGTACTAAATTTCCATTTTTTTAACAAAAGTCGTTATTTTCTGAGCATTTTTAACATAAAAACAAGAAATTTCAACAAAAAAATTTCGCCTGCGATGCTGTTTTTGCTTAAAAATCGAAATTTTTGATAAAAATGTTTTTTTCCAAAAATGTTGGAAAATTAAAAAATAGAAGAGAGAAACTTATGATTTTGGGGGTCGACTCAAAAATTATCCCTCTCCTCCTCAAAAAATTCCTGGTTACGGCACTGGGAAGCAATATAGGATTGTTGAAATTGAGAAATTACTTCTAGTACTCTCAGCTGTAGTTAAAAAATTTTTTAATTCAAATTTAGAATGTAGAATTTAAACGTGGTGATGAAACCGTGGAAGAGGAACGGATCATTCGCGAATGTGCTTATTCTGATGATGTTTTGGATGGAAAAAAGAGAACCGGAAATAAGTAGATTTCTAATTTGAAGAATCCGTTTAAAAAAGCATTTCAGGGGAATCATCCTTTACTTGTATCAATGTAAAACCGAAGAAAATGCCACTGGACCATGTAACACTTCCAATGCTCTCAGTTACAGTATAATGAGTGTTGTTGCGTCGTTATTTTGCTTCATCCTGAGATCTCAAATTTAAAATTTGCATATTTGAGATTTTTCTAACGTGTGCTTTTTTACTTGCTCATAAAATATTCTAGTTTTTTTAGTCATTTTATTTTTTATCAATCAAGCTTATAGAAATTCTATTGGGGGAGGATAAGTAGGGAAATTTTTTTGAGCAAAAATTTCGATTTTTAAGCGAAGGATGCCCCTCTTTTGTGTAGTAGCTCTGAAACTTTTGACAAAAGTTAGGAAATTTAAAAAATGTTATTTATGTGTAAGCAATCGCTATTGGGGGATTTTTGGAGGATGCTTATACTGAAATAAAATTGTTGAAATTTTCCTAACTTTTACCGGTCAACAATTTCTGTTGCCTAAATTTTTATCAAAAGTCCCCCTTAACACTCTCCTGATATCATCTAAAATCTTGTTAGGTCTATATGTAAAAGACATTTACTAATTGAAATAATCTATTGTATTTTTAGCATTCTAACGCATTAGTTTCGTGCCATACTTTTAGAGATTTTCTCAATAAATATTCCTATAAAATTTTAATAACTTAATACAGTGGTATAGTCGAAATTTTTTATTGGCTACCACGGAACTTTTGATTGAATCAGGCAACGTGTACGCGTACATTGAAACCGAAAAGAAACGTGAATTCTTATATAGCTTTTTTAATGCATCTCTGCGTGGTCGTATGGCGGGAGAATCAGGATTAGTACTTAGTACGGGAAAATCATGATTAGTACTTAGTACTAATCCTGATTTTCCCACCATACGACCACACAGAGATGCATCAAAAAAGCTATATAAGGATTCACGTTTCTTTTCGGCTTCAATGTACACGTTGCCTGATTCAATCAAAAGCTCCGTGGTAGCCAATAAAAAATTTCGACTATAGTACCATACTAGCTCTAAAGTCTTGGAGGCCCCGGACAAAATTTTTCAAATCGTAAGGGTCCATCTTACGTTTTTTCAAAAATTTTAGCAAAAACAGGGGGGTTTTGAGACGGCGTCTCGACTTCGTTTGAGTATTGACACTAAAACTCTGAATTTTTCATTTTTAAAAATACACTTAATTATTGAGTGTATTTAAAAAACAAAGAAAGCATTCTTTATAGATCATTGTTTTCGACTTAGTTGTAAGTCGAGACGTTTAGCGCGCAGCCTTAAATCCTGTGCTCTAAATTCAGTGATACATATCCTGTGATGCAAATCTACCAAAACGGTGATGTGAATTCCATCCTAGTGCCGCAATTTCCTATGCCGGACATAGTTCCTACGACTGCAATGCATTTCCGACAGCTGGCTTTAAGATAGCGTTGATTTCTGACAATTACTAACAGATAGCGCTGTATAGTCTGGACTCTGAGAAAAGTCCACCCACGATTTTTTATTTTGATGAGAAAAGTCCATTGTGAAATGTCCTAGAGCCGTGAGATGCATTTAAAAGCATTTATTTTTTAAAGTTTAGTAGAACGTAGTCAAAAATGATAGAACATTGAAGCGAATCTTACATTTTTGCCATAAAGAAACTGCTTCGAAAATAATAAATGAAAGTTTTTCTTAAGCCTCGGTTACGAAACGCGCGTCAGCGTTAAATGCAAGATGCTTTTTTGGTCATAATTTTTTATCCATGTGAGCTGATCTTGGTATCATTAGAATACTTGAATCTTGAGCTGTTGAATGCTACCAAAACTAGCTCATTCAAATAAAAACTTTAAAAGTTATGATCAGAGGTCGAAGTTGGGCCTAAGCTCGGACCGGATTCATCCGGGCCCAAGCCCGGACGGCCCCTCATCCGGGCTTGGGCCCGTTAGGCTCAAGCTCTGATAGCCCGGATGACGTGCCGGGCTATCAGGGCTTAGGCCCGGCTCGAATCATCCTGGCCTCACGGTCCGAAGCCCGCTATCCGAGCCGGGCTTGGGCTCGTTTCCACCTCTGGTTATGATAGAAAACGCTAAAGACGCACAGTATTTTGACATAAGTTTAGCGTGTTTTCTATTATAACTTTGAAGGTTTTTATCCGAATGAGCTAGTTTTGGTAGCATTCTACAGCTCAAGATTCAAGCATTCCAATAATACCAAGATCAGCACACATGGATAAAAAATTTAAAAGTTATAACCAAAAAAGCATTTTGCATTTTCGCTGACGCGCGTTTGGTAACCGCGGCTTTAGACATTTTATATTCGTTTAATTTTTTATTCGCGATTTAAAATTTTGGAACTCTTCCCCCTGGGAAGACGCAATCAACAGGATTCCAAAAACTGATACTTTTTTGAAGAAAATTTTATGGGAAAATATCCTCTAGGGGTAATTTCCAACGAGGAGCACTTTGGCGATTTGATTTTTCAGCTATAATTCATTAGGAAATTACCCCTAGAGGATATTTTTCCATAAAATTTTCTTCAAAAAAGTATCAGTTTTTTGAATTTTGTTGATTGCGCCTCCCTGGGGGGAAGAGCTTCAAATTTTTTTATATAAAAGTTGTTCAAATTTAGTAAAAAAATAATGGCAACAACAGTAGTTAATGAATATCGATTGAACGAAGACAATGAACTAAGATTGGAAGTTTCAAATGAAGATGTGGTTATTGAATTGTTAAATGGCACAGCTGAGCTATTTGGTACGCAGCTTATTCTTCACAAACGTTATACACTACCAGCTGGTAAGAGTGATCATTTAGTAATATATTCCGAAAATTTTAGGTTTTCGTGGTGCAATCTTTACTTATCAAGGAGCTGTTATTGAAGTGATTGGAAAAACCGATAGTGCTTATATTGCTCAACAGACACCAATGGTAAGAGGAGTTTTTTGGCACTAGGAACGAATTTCAATTCAAGAAAAATTAGATGTGCGAATCTAATTTTTTAGGTTCTGAAAAAAATTGAATTGAAATTCGTTCCTAGCGCCATTTTTTGTGTTATTAAGCCTTGTATAAATTTAGATCATTTACTTGAACACTCATGTTGCCTTAGAAGCTCTAAGAGAAAATGCTGAAATGCAATTGAAACAAGATCCGAATTCTACAGTACGTGGCCCGCGTATTATGGTAGCTGGGCCAACGGATGTAGGAAAATCAACATTGTGCAGAATTTTATGCAGCTATGCAATTCGTCAAAGCCGAACTCCTATATTTGTTGACTTGGATATTGGACAGGTGGGTTTTTTTCTTTTTTTAGTTGCAATGGTTGGTACTACTAAGCATTAGCTGCCGCAAATGACAGGGCTATTTTTCCGAAAATTTTTTTCATCCATTTTCTAAAAAGGTCTCTATTTTTGGCCTTTTTACCGGATTGGTTTAAGGCTCCTCCATTTTATCCACCTGTGCTTAGTAGTACTCAATGGTTTTTTAGAGTAGCATTTCAATCCCAGGTACAATTGGTGCATTGTACATAGAGAAGCCGGCGGATATTGTTGATGGCTTTGATAAGAATTCGGCTTGTGTTTTCAGTGTAAGTGAATGAGGAAGATATAATACACCTCAATAAATCTTTACTAAGGGTGCCATTTTGGCTTATTTTTAAGCATTATGCTTAATTTTTTCTTTAAAATGCTTTAAAAATGTTTAATTTTCAAGCTAAAATGCTTAAATTTTATAAAAATCAATGACACCTCTAATCTTCACTTTTAGTTTGGACACTTATCACCAGCCGTCAATTTGTTGCTGTATAAAACTCTAATAACAGAACTGGCGAAAGTTGTCAAAAAGAAGTGTAAACAGCAACTTGCAGCTAATGTCGGTGGTGTTGTTATCAATACTTGTGGCTGGGTAAAAGGTGAAGGGTAGGTTTTACATTGAAACCGAAAATTTCGGGTACTACACTGGATAGGGGGGAGGGTCAAGATGATGACAGGGTTCTGGAACCGAAAATTTTTTTCTAAAAATAAGCCTCTTAGGGGGGTATTTTATGTGAGAAATCGATTGCGCATATTGCCAAAGCGTGAAAACGAGTCCTTTTATGGTTGCTTCTCCTAATATTGCCCCTGGAGACTCTCCTACCATTTTAGGTTATAGGGTGAGTTGAAAGAAACCTTTCAAAATCTTAGTTTCAATAAATTCCCTGATTCAGGATAAAGGACTCGTTTTTACGCTATGGCAATATGCGCAATCGATTTCTCGCATAAAAATACTCCCTAAGAGGCTTATTTTTTAAATAATTTTGTTTCGGTTCCAGAACCCTGTCGTCATTTTGGCCCCCTAATCCAGAGTAGTACCAAATTTTTTTATTTGCATTTTTAGCTATGATTGCATTGTTCACGCAGCTGAAGCGTTTGAAGTTGATGTTGTTATTGTATTGGATCATGAGCGTCTTTTTGTTGAGCTTCAACACGATTTGCCAAGTTTTGTTAAAGTAAGCCGAATTTCCTTTCCATTAGTAGCATATTTAGGGAGAGCGGACCTCTTCAAAATCGAAAATTTTCTGAAGAAAATGGAAAAAATGGGGAAATTTTCAAAAAATTTATGTGGTTTTTGGGATTATGCTCCTACCGAAATCGAAAAAATTAAAATCCTGGATACGCTACTGCTTTTTATAATACATTTTTATTAGATATTACATCAGCCCAAATCTGGTGGTGTTGAAAGTCGTTCTCGAGAATTCCGTGCTCTTAGTAGACGAAATGTGATACATAGGGTAAGCTTATTCTATCTTAAAAGGCAATAGAACAAAATAATTTGTGGTATTGAAATTTCGAAACTTTATAAGAAATTGCCATTCTTAAGCTAAAAATGCTGCTGAAAATGACAGTTTTGGCGAAAAATGATGAATTTTGATGAAAAAATTGACATTTGAAGAGCTTGAAAATCGCATCTTCAAAAGTTCATCCGTACACACGCACATTACGCGTTTGATATAAGAGTCTAAAAATCAATTTTCAGTACTTCTATGGTCCTCGTAATAATCCATATTTTCCACATACGTTCGAAATCTCGTTCGATAAGCCCATTGATGAACAAGAGTTGATCGTGGCTAAATTTGGTGCCGAACAATTACCCGAATCCTGTCTCCCATATGGAATGGAACCTGAAGAACATCGTACTAAAGTTAGTTTTTGTTATACAGGGTGTTCCAAAAAAAAACCGCCATCTGATAATTTTTTGGCGAAAATTTAAAAAAATTTTTTTCTAAAATGACTAAGAGGTATTTTTATGCGAGAAATCGATTGCGCACATCGAAAAACCTTGAAAACGTCTCCCAGACCGTGAAATATAAGATTTTCTTATTGTTTCAGTTATTTTCGATAGGAATTCCTACTTGAAAATTGGTTATTTCATGGTCTGGGAGACATTTTCAAGGGGTTTAGATGCGCGCAATCGATTCTCGCATTTTCCCTGAGGAAGAAAAAAATTTTTTGAAAAATTTTCGCCAAAAAATGACCAAATGGCGGTTTTTTGAAACACCATATATTAGTTAAATTTAAATTCCGCTATATTGTTTATATTTTCAGGTGGTCCGAATACCCATAAGTAATGAATTGAAAAACTGTGTCCTAGCATTAATGCCTCCAAGTGTAAACAAGGTGGATCAAACACTCTTAGAAAAACCGGTGCACGGCTTCATCGTAATCACCAACGTGGATATGGAACAGAAGATTCTCTCAATTTTAAGCCCCCAACCATACCCGCTTCCATCAAAAATTGCCCTATTTTCCGAAGTTACTTTCATTGATGATGAAAATGTTTAATTGTGTATTTTATTATTGTTCAATAAATATTTAATACTACTAACTGTAACTTAGAGGACCAAAACATTGTTAGTAGAAATTATCCCAAATCGATCTGATGAGGTTGTGTTGAAAAATTACTCCTATTAAGCACAAAACAAAAAATACATATGCATTTTTTATGGGTTAAAAAGTTGTCCGATTAGTATTCGGAAGACAACTTGCAAATACTTTCCGATGTGCACGATTGGCCCCAGGTGCTTCTCCCACATATTCTTTCCCAAGGCCGGAAAACATATGATGTGAAGGCATGAATAAATTAGCGCTAAGAAATTGTAATCAGAATTCGGTGGAAAAAATATGGTGAAAAATTCTTTACATAAAAGAAGTATATATTTTAAGGTATCAGAAACAGGTGTTTCTCTACCATCTTATTATCGGGGTGATGTGGCTTTATATTATAGACCAGTATACATGTAGGGCGGGGAGCACACGGCACACAACATAGCAATACTTAACCATTAGTCTCATGACATTAGAAGTCCATCTTGCACCGAAATATTCCTAACAAACATAACAATAGTTCCAGTCTTTAGGCGAAGATGATAGTTAGGCAAGTTAGTCGGACTATTCCAAAAAATTTTTCGAATTTTGTCCAATTTTTTGATTTTTTCAATTTTTTCGAGTTTTTTAAAAAATTTTCGAATTTTTTCCATTTTCAATTTTTTTGAATTTTTTTCAGTTTTTCGATTTTTTTCCAATTTTTTTCATTTTTTTTCCAATTTTTTTCGATTTTTTTCAATTTTTTCGAGTTTTTTAAAAATTTTTCGAATTTTTTCCATTTTTTTCAATTTTTTCGAATTTTTTCCATTTTTTTAAAATTTTTTCGATTTTTTTCATTTTTTCCGATTTTTTCCATTTTTTCGATTTTTTGAATTTTTTCATTTTTTTCGAATTTTTTTCAATTTTTTCGAATTTTTTCCATTTTTTTAAAATTTTTTCGATTTTTTTCATTTTTTCCGATTTTTTCCATTTTTTCGATTTTTTGAATTTTTTCATTTTTTTCGAATTTTTTTCAATTTTTTTCGATTTTTTCGATTTTTTTCAAGTTTTTAAAAATTTTTTTCAATTTTTATCCAATTTTTTTGGTTTTTTTTCAAAAAAAGAACATTTATTGAAAAAGCAAAAATATTTAGGCGGAGTTGGGGATCGAACCTGCGCCTTTCCGACTGCAAAACTACCGTTTTACCAACTGCGCCATGAAGTCTTCCTACCAAATACCTCAGTTGAAAAGGCAAAAATGAAAAATTGAATTTTTAATTTTTTCCAGAAAGGGTACCCCCACGATTTTGGTGTCGTTTTTCTTCTCTCACTGAGCTCTTTCCAAAAATCTAACTTGTAATTCGTAACAGGATTGGACTTGAGGTTACAAAATTCGATGACACAGACAGACATTCCTCATTTAATATTAAAAGATAAGTTTTGAGACCATGTTGACCGGGACCATCTCCCCAGCCGAAGTAGCTCCGAAATTTTTGACGTGTTTACTTTTTATTCCTGTTAATTCCTGTTAAGCGTCCCCCGAGGCGTGGTAGCCCCAAAGTTTTTTATTGCGTGTGAAAATAGAAAATTGACGTTTGTGTATTGAAACGAAAATTAAAATTATCTTGCCTCAACTTTTAGCACGAGTTTGGAGTGCCGTGATTATCTTATTATCGGATTATTATCGGGATAAAATAGCTTTATATCTATCTATATCTAGTTCCCATAGAGTCCGCCTTTTTATATTAGACTGATCCTTATTTTCCAACATGGATATATATGACATCGTGTTTTCTTTCTTCATGTTTGGCACCATTGTTCCGATCATAAATTATTCATCTAATCTTTTTACCTTTCAAAATTCCTCTGCAAAATAATGACTAATTTCATGTGTCAAATTCATTTGAGATTCAGGAAGAATTTTTAACCCAAACGAGGGGGCAAATCTTTGAAGCATCTACGTGCATATGACAGCAAATAGTGGAAGAAAAGATCTAATGAGTCTATGACGTAATCATGCCATTGACAATTCATACAGATTTCGAGATCGCGTTCTATTTTGTTTATATCTTTTTTTGTCATATTGAATCTTTTCATAATTAGATGTTCATTATCCATCCTTGTATAGTTTGTTATCTATAACAAATGAGTCTTCATTGAAATAGTGAAAATTAAGCTTAAATTTTCGACATTGTAAGAGTCGGCACAAGCTGTCGTACTAAACACAAGCTAGCGCAAGCTATCGTACGAAAGTCATTGTACGAGTGTAAGGCTGGCCACAAGTTGTCGTCGTGCTTTGGTGTCGTACCGTTGTACCTTTCCGTCGTACCGTGGTACGACAACTTATGGTCTCGAGTTGTACTTTTTAATGCATTTTGAATAAAAAAGTACGATAACTTGCGGCCTCATGCGGTGGTACGACAACTTATGTCCAGTCTAAAATACAATTGTACGACGGACGAAATGGCCACAAGCTATCGTACGAGTACGATGGCCGAAATTCGTACGATGAGCCATCGTACTTTTATCGTACGACATGCATTTTTATGTCGTACGACACCTCGCAAAAATGCATTGTCGTATAACAAAGTACTACAAATTTCGTACGATGCCATCGTACTGATTGTACGACAGCTTGTGACGATTTCATCGTACTTTTACGTTAATTTTGCGATCGTACGATGAGTTCGTACTTTTGCTTGCGTTCAGTACGATAGAATGTGCGAGCTTGTACCGAGCCAAGGCTGGACGCAAGTTCGTCGTACCACCCACAAGTTGAAAATTTCTTGCAATTTGTCGTACCACACATTGTACTTTTGGTGCAAAATGCACTAAAAAGTACGGCGCAGAAACCGCAAGTTGTCGTACTGGTACGACGCGTTGTACCAAGTTGTCGTACTTTTTCGTGTACCACGCGTCGTACCAGTACGACAAATTGCGGTTTCTGCGTCGTACTTTTTAGTGCATTTTGCACTAAAAGGATAACGCGTGGTACAACAACTTGCAAGAAATTTTCAACTTGCGGTCGGTCTCTTAAATCTTTTAATTCATCTTTTAAAAGATTTAAGAGACGATAAGTTCGAGCCTAAGTGGCCGTAGTGTTAAACGGCTCGGCTGCCATCCAAATTGAATTTATTTAATCAAATTAACGCATGGGAAATTTTTTTAAAGTCATTTTGAGCCAATCCACGGAATCCCTTCAGAAAAAACCTTGTCCGAAGCTCTATACCATCGATTTTACGTTGATTTTTTGAATTTTCTAACCTGTCTAAAACACCCTAG
>JAQGBS010000774.1:0-19043 GCA_034698545.1 Acrobeloides obliquus
TAATACAGCGTTTATAACAGAACCGACTGAAATTTGAAATTGATCAGCTAAATCGTGCTCTGTAATGCCGTTTTTGATGTCATTTTTGACCTTTTTGATAAATTCGGACACTTCTCCGAGAATCTGAATTGGTTTAAAGACGAAAAATATGAGAATTTACTCTCTCTTCCATAACATTCTTTCCTAAACCAAAGTCTCGTAGCACCTGTAATGCGAAACGTCTATGCTCACGCCAAATATCTCCATCCATATGAATAACACCATAATTTCCTTCTAAAAATATTCAAGTGTTGGGTTAGCTCTGGATTCAAATTTTCATTGTTATTTTCAAAGAAAATCATCTAGAAAGTCTATTATTCTCTCGGATTTCGATTAAAGTATCAGTTATCATAGATCGGCAAGGGGGGAGGAGTCTACCCCCCCCCCCTGACCGACTCATTCATGGGCCAAAATTGATGGGAGGGACTACCACATGTACCCAAAATTGAAGAGGGAACCACCGCATCAAGTACCCCTCCCCCCTTGTCGACCTATGTCAGATATCAACCAAGATTTGTCAACAAACCTCTCATGATCTTCATAAAACTATCGGTATACAATCTTCCAGCAAAAACATCGCCTTGTTTTTGAAAATTCTCTATGATTAGGGCATAGTCCGTAATCATAACCATAGGCATTTCACTAAACCAGACAGTATGGACAGGACCATATTGTTGTGTCCATTTTTTGAATACATCATATCCAGGGAAGTTGATAAACAAAGAGATGAGATTTCCTACTATTGGAAAAGGAGTGGGACCTAAATCTTTACGGTTATAAGAGAAAATCACTTACCCGGCGGTAAATCTTTTCTTTTCCAATAAAAATTGTAAAATAGCAACGAAAAAATGAGGAGTAGAGACAGTTCCAAGATCATACTTATGAGAAATAAACTTTGTGGTTTGTTATTATGACAATTTATCGATTACCTACCTGCCACTTCAAATTAACATTACTCGAGAGGCATTGCTATCTGAGTTGAAAATTAAACAAAAAAACTTTTTATTCATAACTATAATCTAGTTTGCTCAAACAAAACATTACAAGATTGATTAAATTTATTGTTTTTTGGATCGAAGGAGAACTTGGCTATAATATTGTTCCAAAATAGCAATTAAGAATTTTCTTCAGAAACTCATACATTGATACGAGAATTTAGATCCGAAACAGTCAGGCACGTAGCCAAGATTTCCTTACGGGGGGGAGGCAATGACTCAAAATCCACAGGAAGCTAAAAATCTGTGGTTTTTTTCAAACTTTACAAGATCAATTAAAATTTTGACCAAAATCAACAGGTAGCTTATGATTTAAAAAAATTTTTACAAAAATTTTTGACAAAAACATAAGGGGATATTCTTATGATTTTTTATCAAAATTTTTCCTGATGAGGGGGCAATTGCCCGGATTGTCTCCCCTCGCTACGTGCCTGGAAACAGTATCTAACAATTTTGTCTACTAAATCGTATTCATCAATTCTCGAAGAAAAAAAGTTGCTTAAAGGACCAATCCAGTAAGTTAGAATCATATGAAAAATGATATATTCGGAAAGATCATGAAAAATAGAGTATTTTTTGTTTTTATGATATGTTCTGAATCGTTGTAGTTTTCGAGATAGTTGCATTTGTAATTTTGAATTTGTTATAAGCTCTTCGTTGTAATACACAAACTTTTTCAAATTTTTTGTAGAAAAATCGATTTTTGCATCAATTTTTAATTTTCATAAAATGAACATTGTAGATATAATTTTTTATAGCTAAATGAGACGAACAAAATGACACCAAAATTATCCAATTTGAACATTGTTTTGGGTTATTGACCGAAAATTCTGATTCATGTTTTTGCTTCAATAACCCAAAACAATGTTCAAATAAGATCATTTTGGCGTCGTTTTGTTCGTCTCATTTAGCTATAAAAATTGCTACAATGTTCATTTTATGAATATTTAAAAAATTGATGCAAAAATCGGTTTTTCCACAAAAAATTCAAAAAAGTTTGTGTATTACAACGAAGAGCTTGTAAAATTTTAAACGCAATTATCTCGAAAACTACAACGATTCAGAACATGCAGTAAAAACAAAAAATGCTCCATTTTTCATGATCTTTCCGAATATATCATTTTTTCCAGATAATTTTAAATTACTGGACTGGTCCTTTAAGTTTGATAGTTCGACTCAAAGTACGATTTTAATTGAACTATGACAGTGCTTTGGATCTGTGTTTATAATTCCACTTTCGAATGACATAGACAATTTTTGATAAAACTAAACGTGCTTTTCTGTATCAAAATCGTCCAAAATAGGAAATAAAACGTGCTTTTTTGTATCCAAATTCTCCAAAATAGAAAATAATCTTTAAAAAGTATTGACCCGATCTTTCAAACGGTTCAAAATTAATACTCTATTTAAGAAATACAAAGAGCTACTAAAAATTTTTCAAAAATGAATGTACTAAACATAATATTGTTGCTAGCTTGTATTTATATTGTAAAATGTCAGAGGGTTGATGTAAATACCGGAAGAGGACCGTTATTTGGTTTTTATTTTGATCAGGGAAGTAATACATCGGCTTTATATTATGGCCAGGCTGATGTTTTCTATGGAATACCGTTTGCACAACCTCCAGTGAGATATGCTGTAAGATTATCGAGTTTTTAAAAAATGGCTTAAAGGACCAAGCCACTCAGTTACAATCCTAAAAAATGATATCTTCGGAAAGATCATGAAAATTGAGCATTTTCTGTTTTTACCGCATCATCTGAATCGTTTTCCCCATCGAGATAATGCATTTGAAAATTTGAATTCGTGTACATTTTGTCGTTGTAATAATCAAACTTTTTATTTTAAAATCGTGAAAAAATAGCATCAATCAACTGGGACTCTTATGCTGAACAACTTTGCTAATTGAAATTTGCGTAAAAAATTATTTTTTCCGATCAAAAATGCAAAATAAGTTTAAATTTATACAGGGTTTTCGTTTCAATATACAAAAATTCATAAATTTAAATTTATTTTTCATTTTTTATTGGAAAAAATATTTTTTTACGCAAACTTAAATTAGCAGCATAAAATTCTCTCTCGATTGATGCCATTTTTTCACGATTTTTTCGTAAAAAATTAAAAAAAGTTTGATTATTACAACGAAAACATGTACACAAATTCATATTTTCAAGTGCATTTATCTCAATGGGGAAAACGATTCAGATGATGCCGTAAAAACAAAAAGTGCTCAATTTTTCATGATCTTTCCGAAGATATTATTTTTTTATAAGATTGTAACTGAGTGGCCTGGTCCTTTAAACGATTTCAAAAGATTGTTTTTTCTTTTTGTCCTTCAAACTTGAATGATTTTTATGATATTAATGTTAGAATCAAGTTCTTCTTTTTAGAAACCCCAACCTCTTGCAACATTTCCTCAAAATCCTTATAACGCTACTTATTGGAGAGATGGCTGTCCACAACATAGAGTTGTCGTTAACACAAGTGAAAACTGTCTATACTTAAACATTTATACACCTAATGTAGGATTTTTACCCGTTTCAACATAAACTTGACCAAATTTAGGTAAAACCACAAACACCATATCCTGTAATGGTCTGGATTCACGGCGGTGGGTTGAATTCTGGCTCTAACCGCATAAACTTGGCCGGAACTGTTAGAAATCTTGTTTCTAGAGGAGTCGTTGTTGTTAGTATACAGTATCGACTTGGATTTTTAGGTATAGTTGATAATGAAGTTTAAAAAACATATTTAGGATTTTTCACAACACTAACCGATGATTTTCCACCTAATCTGGGCATGTTAGATCAGGTAAAGACTGATTTGAGAAGAGAAGTTTGAGAATTATAGGTAGAGGCATTGAAATTTGTAAAAGAAGAGATATCTAACTTTGGAGGAGATCCGAATAAAATCACAATCGCAGGAGAATCGGCTGGAGCTGCTTCAGTGTCAGCTCATACTTATTCACCACTTTCTCGAGGTAAGTAAAGTTTTTAACCATGCGAATAACATTTTAGATCTGTTCCAACAAGGAATCGAAGAATCTGGAACTGTATATCTCTGTTATGAAGGAGCTCTAGGATCAACAAATCGAAATTACTTATTTGCTAACCAGATGTGTGGTATCTCATCGACTGATTGGAATTCAGGAAATTTTGGATCTTTGAAAAGTTGTCTTATGAATCTTAATATTAGTCAGGGCATTGTTGGAGAGTCTGTAAGTTATTAAAGATTCTATAAGAAATGGCTCTAGTATGAGTCCCATAGGTTTTTATGAATCCCATAAATTTTATGAGTTTAATATATTTTTGAGTTTAATAAAAAATTTATTTAAAAAAGATAGTTAAAAAGAATAGAAAATGAGAATGTTATTTGCATAAAATCAAATCCAATGTCTTGTCCATCTGGGTCGAGTAGAGTAAAAATTTTCCCATTTCTGATTCTTCTGGTCGAATTTTTTTAGTATCACCAGAAGGCCCTAAAAATATTGATTTGTGCACTATCACAAAATTTATTTTGTTGATCCCACAGATCACCAAGCACATACTCAAAGTATGAGGATACTTGGGGTGCCCTAAAGTCTAGCCTGCGGCATCTACATAGCACTAATTCCGGACTTCTCTCAACCTATCTTTTTTCAGTATATGTTTCGTAGATTTCACGAAAATAAAAAAATTTTCAGCATATTCTAGAGGAAATACAAACTCAATATCTCGTATAAGGCATTGAGTTCGAATTCCTTTAAAATATGTTGACTAATTTTTTCTACACAGTGTGGTACAAGGACAGTTTATGTCCTGATGTGTCCCAAACAATATTTATAATATGTTTGGCGTATCGTGATACATTTTGCTGTGTCTATTTTCAATTTTCTTTTGAAAATAGTCAACTTAGACTGAAAAGAGCAATTTTAGACATCCGGTAAAAGCAACGAAGTATGCTGGAACATGGTTCAAGACAACTACTTTTTTCCGGACGTTCCTAGAAATTTGTATAAAAGCAGAACAAAGGAAATCCCCATGATAATCGGGACAAATCGAGATGAATGGGCGTTGATGGGTAAGAGAACTTGAAGTTTTCTAAAAATATTGTTTTTAGAGACACCTAGTAATAACATAACAGAATATACGAAAGATTATGTGACTTCGAGATTTGCCAGTCACTTTTCTAGAATGCTGGGGAATAAATCGCAGTTAGCAGTTCAAATCCTAGAAAATTTTTACTTAGCTCATGGTACTGCAAATGACGATCATCTGGCGATGGTTAATTTTGCGGTAGAAGTAGGTTTTTAGACTAATAAACTTGAAAGAGCAACAAAAATGACATGAGATCAATCATTTTGCTAGGATAAACAATATAGGCTTCACAATATAGGGAAAACTCTGCCATCTTTTGTCGATTCTTCAACTGATCAAACAATAATTTGAGTTAGAATAAATTTTTAGCTCGGAACATCATTTTTCTGGACCGGATATGCTGCCAAAGAAGCTGAATTCCATCTGTTCCAGAACAATTCAAATGTCTATATTTATGAATTTAGTTATTACTCAGAAGTTGATGCATTTGTTCGACAGATTCCAGGATATACTCGTTAGATTTTTGACAAATAATGACATCTAACCAATTTTTAGCCGTTCGACACGGAGCCGAACTTCCATTCATCTTCATGGATGATACCACATGGCTACCGATACAAGAAAAAGGTTTATTAAACGCTTCGGATATTGCAGTTGCAGAATTCTTCGGAGCATCATGGACAAATTTTGTTAAATTTGGGTAATTTAAGTCGCTCTTTTTGAAGCTCTTTTAGAAAACCAACAATTGACAACAGTTGGAAATCTGTGACTTCGGTTTTGAACAACATGGAGTATATTGAAATCGGTTCAACTCCAACCCCAAAAGTTGGGTATCGGTTCAAAGATCAAGTCTCGTTTAATCGAGTATGTTGAGATGTATAAATATTTATCAGATTTTTAGATTTTACCTGTATTTATTGGAGTATGGCCACCAGAACAGCCGGATTATAATAATGGAACTTATAAACATGTGTAAAAATCGTAAATTCAAATAAAAGTTTATTTTTGGTCTATATCACAATAAAACAATTAAAAGGAATCAATTCTAAACCTTGAATTTTCACTCTTAAACTTTAAACAAACTTGAATTCACCGAAAAGCAGCTTAGCTATTCTGTCACGATGTTCTTTTAATGCAGGAAATTCTTTTCTTAGAATGGTTTTGGCTTCGTGATCATAAAGAAGATAAGTAAAAGAAGTTAAATGCCCAAACAAGGTGAGTCAATCTAAAAAACTTCGACTTAAGATAGGTTTAAGCGGTGTTATTTCATATGGTTCTTCACCAAAAATGAAATTATTGTTTCCTAAGATTGTTGTGATAGCTTTCAAATCTCGTCGTAAAATGTCGCTGAGCACTGAAGTTGAATGAAGTGCACTTCCTTCCCACCAAAATAAGTAATAATCTTAAAAGAAACTTTTGATCAAAGTTATTTTTTCCCAAACACACTCAAACATTTTACTTGACTCAATTTACAATTTTTAATGCCATTGTGAAACGATGTTGGGTCTGAATTCGGTTTGATGAAAAAAACTAGATATTCATATCTGGATCCTAATCGCGATTCGATGCCTTATCATGTCAAGAATCAGGTTCCGAATTTTGATCCAGATCTGGACCGGATCCTAAAATTCAGATCTGAATGCTATCTGAAACAGATTTAGATATAGATTCTAAGGCTCCACACAAGTTTGTCATACTGACACAAGTTGCAGTACGACGAGGTTGCAAGTGATCATACTGACCCGTTGTTCTACCGCTTTTCAGTTGTGAATTTTGAATGATTTTCAAGGTAATCTGGCATCAAAAATTACGAAAATAGTCGAATTGACAGCAATTCATAATGAAAAGCTGTTGTGCTGACATTAGACAACTTTCGGCCGTTGTACGAAAATACTGCCAGTACGACAACAAAATTTGGTCTTATCATACTATTCTCGTATATTGACGAAGATATAACCTATTCTCGTATATTAACGAAGATAGTTCTGGTGTCAATACTGAAGCTTTAAAGTATTTTGGTATAACGAAATCGAAGGATTTTAAAGTTAAAGTGTTGGCACAAACACGAAACCAAAATAACCCTTCTAAATGCTGCACGAATAGCATTTGTATCATATGTTATATTATCTCCGACTACTCCATAATCTTGAACATTATAGTCTTGTTCGAGTAAAACAAAATGAATTTTGCAAAAAGTTTGTACGAAAAACTAATTTTTGGCTAGAAATTTTTATCACGGCGGGACAAAAGAGCTGCGAAAATGGAAGTTTCTTAATTTCAATCCGGATGAAATGTTTTTTGCTAGTATCGTCAGAAATGCCAAAATAACAAAATAAATTTAGTGCATGATAAATTGAGTAAAATTATAGCGAAAAAAGTCGATTTTTCATGTTTTGACGCGAGTAGTGATTGCGTCCTGTATTTGAACTATTGTAGTTTGCCGGCTTATCGTAAGTTTAGTAAAGGTTAAAATATTATCTGTCTTTTTAGGTCTATTATGTGATCAATGCTGAAAAATTTGTCAATTATGTCACTCATGCTAAGTCACTATTTTTATTCATATGTCAAGAAAATAAATTTTATAAACCTTAAGCATTAATGTAAATTTATCGTCATAGTTTGTGGTGTGCTTTTCTTGTTTTTTGCCGATGGTTTTCCAAAAAACTTTATCTTCAATTGATTTCTCAAAGTTCTAAATTTTCATCTATTTGACTCGAAACGACAATTACTTATTCAACAATATGTACATAAACGGTGTTTGGGATGGTTCCAAAACAAAAATACAAGACTGTGCAACATCTGCCCAAGTTGCATAATATGGGATCAGATTGTATACTGTTCCTATTATAAGAAACAAACAAGGTATCATTGTCTGTAGAAACAAAAGAATTTCCTTTTTGTTCAGCGATTCTTTAATGATGCAACGCTAAAATTCATATTTATACTTCTTTTTCGTGAGCTTACTTGATATATGATTCTTAGAATGATCCAAACATAAAGGAATATCGTGATACAGAGAAAGGCTTCAATACAAGAATTTATAATAGTAGATAGTAAGCTATAATTGTCATCTGAGTAAGTAGTGACAGCTGGTCCGCCATAAAACGGTGGAACATATACAGCTACATATCCATATCCAGGTGTTGAAACGAAGACGCCTACAATCACAGCCAAGACAATTCCGATAGCGGTTACAATCTAAAACTTTTTTGCCAGACAAAACAGATATAAAACACCTTGAAAAAATAGGATCGATTAACAGAAGGAAACAGGTTTAATCCTCCCAAAATATCCCATCGATTGATAGCCAAATTTAAGATCATGAAGTAATCGAATAAAGCAAATACATTGTTGACGGCAATCGTCACCTAAAATTTTTTTATATTGTTGACTAAATAACATAAGAATGAATTATTTTGGCATCTATACTTTTTCTAATTTTTTACTTTTCTAATATACTTTTTCTCACATACTTTTTTTAAGAAACTTTTTTTAATATACTTTTTCAAAGTTTTTTTATTAAAATAAATTTACCGCATTATTAGCTTGAAATTTAGGTTTTTAAGAAAGCTCCTAAAGGTAATTTTTGACGAGGAATCAAATGCGCCCACTCTCGTTTCATGAAAAAATTGAATTTTTGAAAAAAAATTTTTCAAAAATTTAATTACCCCAAGGCGTTTAGTGAAGTTTATTTGACATGCTGAAACGCGCAGGAAACCCGAGAAAACGGAAAAATTCAATTTTTTCATGAAACGAGAGTGAGCGCATTCGATTTCTCGTCAAAAATTACCTTTAGGAGCTTTCTTAAAAACCTAAATTTCAAGCTAATAACGCGGTAAATTTATTTTAATAAAAAAACTTTGAAAAAGTATATTAAAAAAAGTTTATTAAAAGCAACAAAAAACTTAGAAAAAGTATAGATGCCATTATTTTTTTGCAACTTAGACTTTTTGGAACCTTATAATGAACTGAAGTCAACGTCTTCAATTCAATCTATAATATAAAATTTTTACTTGAATACTATCTTGACCCATATAATACGCTTCAAACAGGTCACTGAATATATAATCCAAAATATAGACAACGTTTCCAATGCCCATGACAAACATAAGATTGTAAACCGGTATTGAGTAAAATTCCTTCGATGTACAAAAAATCTTGAATTCAATATGATTTAAAGACAAAAATTGTTATTCTTACATGTAATACGAAGATATAAGCAATGACACCAGGAATTCCAAGACATGTAACAGCAATAAAGATGCTCACATTATAAGTATTATCGACATCAATATTGTCTATGATAGCTTGTTGGTCTATTTCGCTATCTAACTCAATAACATTAGATTCGCACACTGGTTTTTGTAATTCCTATCATTTTGAAATGACCTGAGCTGGTTTTGTTAAAATCTAATTACCTTACAACCATGACAACCGATAGCAACAACTTTGAGATACTTAGAATTTGGACCAAGATTGTCATAAGTTGGCCATGGTGCGTTGTAAGTTTGATTGCTTCCATTTTTAAATGATGGATTAGTGCTTAGTGGCCAACTATAGATGACCCCATATGTGTGACAATCTTCATCTAAAACTTACAAATAAGATAGTAGGGCATCAAAATCGATGAATAAGATTTTGGAAATTGGAGAAAAACCTCACCAACACAATAAGGAATAAAATAAATCACAAAATTATCATTATCTATTGGTTGAAAAGCATTTCCATCTTCTGTAATCAAGCAAAAACTACATCCTGAAGTAGAGGATATTGAATAAGCTGAACTATTAGCAATAATATCCAAGATTGGCAAAGAGTTATTCAACGATTCCCAATAAAACATCGTCCCGTTTGAACAAGATCTTTCAGCTTTTGGTAAATTTAGTGTTACATTTCCTCCAATTAAGCTTAAAGCTTCCTCGGTTATAAATAAAGAAGCAAAGTTATCTATTTTTAGATCTGCTTCTAGGCTTATTACAAAATTAAGATTGAACAGGACAATGCAACACAGATAAAACCGGGAATTCATGGAATTTTCAAAAATAATATGAAAAAATAATTTCAAAATAATACACTTCCTTATAACTCGGTTTTTTTGAAGTTTTCGCCAAATCGGCTATAATAAATTTGGTTCGAATTTATGTAAATGATTAATTTTCATTTTATTAACTTGACAGTAAGTGTTATTTCCCTAGAATATCGTTAAATCTAATAATATAGCTGTATATCAATCAAATTAACGACTAAAAGTTCTGCCACTTCCGTGTATTTGATTTGTGATCAATTAAAAATTTCTTCGAATCCATAATAATAGGCCAATTATTGGATATTTATATCAGTTTTGAGAATATTTGATTGTAAGACTGAATGCAAGCGTGTTGAAAAAGTTATTGAAAAGTTTAATAACTTGATCAGAACAATTTTTTGGATTTAAATCTGCCAGAAAAAAAGTGCGTTTCGACTTACAAATCACTAGAAACTTAATTTCAATAATTATGAGAATTTTAAAATTTTCAGTTCTTGACCCAGACCAAGGGGTCCGAAAACTCGAAAACTTCAAGTTCTCAGAACTCGATGCAAATGAATCTCTAGGGGGTTGATAGCAAAAACGATTCCAGCGGTTTTTTTTAAAAAGCCAAAAATTTTTTTGATCTAGTTATTGAACTTTTCATCAAATTTTCACTAACGTTTCATCAACATTTCATCAACCCTTTCAAGATGCTTGTATTCAGTCTAACACTTGGGTTCAATAGTTAACGTGCATTCTATTAAAAACTAAAAATCGTGAGTTTTGATCAGCATTTTCAAGCTAGATCAGCTTAGGAATGTCCAAATTACATTATTGACCCCAATATGAAAAGCTGGTGATTAGGGCTACAACTTATAAAAATCATAATATATGAAAAAGTTTTTAGATTGGTCAAAAATGACGATTTTTGCCAGCAGCACAGTCAAATGAGACCACCTAAATTTTAAAAAAGCAAAATTTTTAGTTATTGACATGAAAACTTGGTAGGAAAACCTAGTAAAAATGATTTAGGGATCGAGGCAAAGTTATTTAAAATTTTTTTGTAAATCTTTTTTTACTAGGATATATGACCATAAGAAGTTGAAGGAATGGCCAAACTCAAAGAGACTAGGTATTTTACGGCATGGCAGACCGCCACGGCAAGAGCGGGATATTTTACGGCACGGAATTTCAGGTAAAAAAAATTTAGTCAATTCAAACCTAGTCAAATCTGAACAATTGATTTTTTTTCATTCAGTCAGTAAAAAAATTTACATTTGACTTGACTTGACTATCTCAGTCAAGTTTTTCAATTCAAAAAATATTTTCGAAAAATTTCAGTCAAGTCAAATTCCAAAATTTTTGGTCAACTGCAAACTCTAATGACTACATCTTTTCGGAATTTTGATACTCCGTCGTATAACTAGAGGAGGGGAAATCAGGGGTGTTCCCCCTCTCCCATTCTCTTAAGTAGGAAAATTCCCTTGCTCTCATTATTTTTTTGTCAATTGTTCTATTTCGCAATTTCAAATAAGCAGATTTATAAAATTAAAACCAAACACAACATAATTTGACATATATTTTTTGGTACTCGTGGAAAAATACCCTTTCTCCATACCATATTTTTAACAAAAATATTCAATAGTTAAAAAACATTAATGATGCTTCTTTGGAATCTTTCTTCTGGTATGAATAGCTTTTCTAACAAAAGTTTTCCTGGTAACAAAATCTTTTCCTTTTGGAGGGGTTACAGCACTTTCCGTCGAAACTATCGATGTCGCAACCGATGGTGTTGGCGAAGGAGTAATAGTCGCTTCAGTTTTCCCTGGCAATGGTTTCTTCGATGCTCTTGCTGCTTGAGCTCTTTGTGCAACGGATTTGTTAATCTCCTAAAAATTTGTTGACTTCTGGAAAAAGTGAAGCTGATTACCAATGTTCGAAATATACCAGCTGCATATTTTCGCATTTCTTTTGCAGCATTTACCACTTCTAACTCCGAGCTATTGAACATAATTGCATTGCAAAACATTAGGCTGAGGTAGTGTTTTAGATCAGCCATAGTGGAAATGGTATCGTCTTCAATAAGCTTTTTCATTTTGTTTAAGCTCATTGGTCTAAAATATGATTTTATATCTATTGGTCTGGTTGGAATCAGAGACTGAGAGGTACTAAGACCCCAAAGGATACTTAAAGAAAATTCATTATTTTTCGCAAAAAAACGTCATTTTCCGCTTAAAACTGGCAATTCCCTATGAAATTTAGAAATTTTAACCCCAATTTTGATTTCGTTTCGATTTCGACCCCCGAAATTTCAATTTTGAATTCAACCTTTCCGATTTCGATTATTACTAGAGCCCAGCCCCACAGGGACTAAAAGGACTTTTGGAATACTGGGTCTAGGTGATTTTAGAGGCCTAAGTCCCTACCCCCTCTCTCCCAATGAGCATTGAGCGGGGTCTTGGTGCCTAGCAGCGGTGTAGGGAGAAAAGTCGGTTGAGGGACCCTCCTCCCAACAAGCATTTGGGCAGGGCCTTGCAGTGGCGTAGAGAGGCTTGGGGGGGGGGGGAGAGGGGCATTCCCATCTCCAAAAAAGGCTGTTTTTTCCGACAAACATAAGGGGATCCTTTTTATTGGGAGTTTATTTTTTAAATTTCGACCCAAGAGGAGTCACCTGCCCCCCCCCTCCAGTAGTTAGGCAAGAGGGTAGCAGGCGCGAGAACAGCTTCTCCCTCCCTAGTGAGCTAAAATTTAAAAAAATTTCTACACAAAAGGATCCCCCTATGTTTTTGGGAAAAATTGGCCCTTTTGGGGAAGTGCCCCCTAGCCGACCCTACTGCCCACTCCACTGCCCTCACCCTTTTGCCTATACCACTGGAATCTAAACCCTATGACCATAAGTTTTTAAAAATTTTCTTACTTTTTAATAGTCTTGCTGTAATTAGGCGCTTGTTTATCTGTAGGAATTTCTTTGAACATATAAGACTCTTTATATTGAGAAATCAGATTCAATGCTTGTGAAATTTCCACTTTATTTTTGGTGGCTGGACTATCTTCACTTTTCTTTGGATCTATAATTTTTTGTCGGATTGACGAACGTCGATCTTTAGCGGATGCTTTAACCGGAGGTGTAACTGGCTCTAAAAATGCAATCAATTAAACAAAATCATTAGAAAATTTTTTAAACCTTCTTTGACTTGTGCAGTAGGCTCAGTTTCTTCCAATCCAATTTTAACCAATAGTTTCATCTCTTTTGTTGGACTTCGTAATTTTCGCTTTTCTTCCACCATCTAAAATATTTTTAACTAACATATTTTTTTAATGGCAAAGATACTGGTTGGACTTTATTCTCTTCTGCTTTTCGCTCAGCTTCGATTTCTGCAATGGTAGAAGCATCAGTTTTGCGGGGTTTAATGCGAGGTTTTTGCTCATCTTCTTCGCCCACATAAATTGATGGTATAAAAGGTGTTGTTGGACCAATTTCTGTATAGTGAATTTCATCATCTGGGTTAAACATAACTCGTTCGCATTGGACACCAGTGTGTTGAGTAAGTTTGCCTAAAAGTTGATAAAAATAGGACTTAAAAAGTGCTCATACAGGCTAAAAATTTTGTTATATAAGACACCTCCTAGTAGACTCTTCTTCCTATGCCACTGCCTCTAGAAATGAGGGAGGGGGCTGAATACTATAGATGATTTTTGAAAAATGGGTTATAAAAAAACTCAAATAGAGGGGATAAAGATGTGGCCCCAATATAAGTGTCTTTCCCATGAATATAAGTAATGTTAATGGGGTCACATTACATGAGATCGCGTTTTTTGTCAAAAATGACTAAAAATGGTTTTTTTCATAAGAATGGCCTCTCCCCCTTCTGCTTTTTGTTTTTTCATCTTGTTTGAATACTGATCTTACCCCTCGAGCTAGTTCTCCTAGCTCTATGTGGACTGGAAAATCTCGCTTCATGTTCTTTCTTTGGCAATCGATGCCTGATAGAAAGATTCGTTTGAGTACCAACATTTGCCGTTATACCCAAACTTTCTTTGAGTTTACCTAAAAAAGTCAATTTTTATATCTTTTTAAAAAATATACCAATTGACGGAACTGATGGAGCTGTTGTAACAGGCGGAATGTCGATAGTTAGCTCTTTAATTCCCAAATCTGGTTGATCGAGATCAACTTCCATGGGTTCTTCAGCTTTTATTATAGGAGGAGCGCCTTCACTCAGACGTGATGATCGTCTGAAACTTTTTTTAAATAATAAACAAGGATTTCTAAACCTGTCCTTGTTAGGTGATACTAAGGAAGATGGAGGAGATTGTGTTGGGGAAGTGATTTCACCAGTTCTTTCGCCAAAACTTGGTGAAACAGGTATGGGACCAGGTGATGCGAGAGAAGAAACATCTGAGCGGCCACTGCGGCGTCTAAAAATTTTAAATAAAGAACCTATGAAACAAAAATTTTAAAGCTCTTTAAAAACTTGGAAAAATTATTTTTAAATTTTTATAAATTGATCAAGGCACACGGCGGACGAAAGTTGTACCACGGAGCACCAAAGAGAAAAAAGGTGCAGGCAAGGGTCAAAATTAAAAAAAATCGCCAATCGCTATCCGAGAACTTCAAAACGATTACCATATCATGGGGTTTGGAGGTTTAAACATGGCCGATTGGCTAACGTGCTTAGCTTTTACTCATATGAGGGTTCAATCCCGCGCTCAAAAGTCTTTTTTTGTTTTGATATCAAAATTCATGAAAATTTTTGCATATTCACATTTTTATGCGGGGAGCCACCTATGGGTGAAATGGAAGAAAGTTTATAAAAAATCTTCTGTTAAAGGCTACCTTTTTACAGCCGGTCCTTCAGCAGTAGTTTTAAGAGGTGAAACCTTGCGTTTAGCTCCGCGTCTCTTTCCTAGAGTTGATGCTTCTGTTGGAAGAACTTCGGTGGATTTAGGTATAGTGGGTGAAACTTCAATCGAAACTTCAGATCTTGAACGAGTTGGTAGCTACAAATATAACAATTACTAATTTTGAGGAAAGTTATGAAAATAAGGAAGTTAATTAAATCAACTAAAACAACTTTTACCGTTCTAAGCATTCTCTTTTCTGGACTTGCTACAACTTTTGGCGATTTTACTGGCGATGTAACAATCTCTTCAGTTTTAATCTCCTCTGCAACTTTCATAACTTTTTGTGGCTTCATTTCTCCAACTTCATGGAATTGAGAGATTTCTTTTGCATTCGGTAGGGTTGGTATTACTGGACCAGTAATCTCTTCAGGAATCTCCTCTTCATTTTCTTCCTCGTCGAAGGATTCTGTCCAATCTGAGGTGGCACTCTTTGTAGGAGAGCCTATGTTTTTTGTCGGAGATTTTTCTGGGCTATTTAAAATGTCTAACACTTCTTGGATGTTTTTGGTTTTGAAAAGTTTCTTTGTTGGTAGTTTTTTGACCAAAGATGCTACTCGTTGGTTATACGCTTCTCCTTTCTAAAAAATTAAAATAGTGACTAGATGTATGAAGGGCAAAGACTGGTGAGTAGGAGGATGTGAAAATAGCATAGGGAGATGTGTCGAGGTACTCTTTTACCCCCAACAAAAATCAGAAGGGCTAAGGCTTATTTTTGCTGAAAATATAAGGAGGGCCATCAGAATGTTTTTCAATTTTCTAGGAAAGTTGTCCTATCTTACACCTTAAACAACAAAATAAATCGTAAAAATTTTTTATGCCCTACCTCTTCATCTTTAGCCAATCTTTCTTCGTAAAGCCTATTTAATTCTTCTTCAGAAACTTTTCCCTCCCTAGCATCTTCGATTAATTTCCAAACTTTTCTCAATTTTACAGCTCTCATCTTTTCCTCGAATTGTCGACGCGCTTCTTCCTTAATTTTTCTTTTTTTAATTTAAAAATTGTTAACTACTTGTTTTTGAAAATACTTCATCCATGATTCTAGAATCTGCTTTTTGCTATACTTTTCAGGTAGGCCTTCTTTTAAATGTCCGGGAAATGGTTCTTGTATAATATTGTTAAGCTCTGTGTTGCAATTCTAAAAATAGAATAAATAAGTTTCTTATAAATTAAAGATTTTGGAAATTTTACCTTGATTGAAAAGAAATTTTTTGGTCGATTTTTACCAAAATCTTCTGTCAAATTTCTTGCAATGCTGTCTCTAAAAATGAGAATCATATAGGGCAAGATGAAGGGGAGACGTTCACCTTACCCTACATTACATCTGCCCCAAACCCCTCCCAGCAAGTTGTCGTCCAAAAACCTTTGATGAGTGAGAAATTAGGGGCCGAAATTCTACCGACTAAATGAGAAGGAAGCCCTCCCCTTGCCCGATGAAAAAATAGGTTGGAAGAGGAAGTCCCAATGTCTGAGTATGATGAAAGTATTAGATTGTCCGAAAGTATCGTTACAAGCTTTATTTGACTAAATAATCTCGATCCACAAATCTTTTTTTGCTCATAGCTCATCAAAATAAGACACTTTTCCCAAAACCAAAAAAAATTTGAAGCACTTTCAATTTCTCGTACATTTTTCTCAGAAATCGCGCAACCGTGTATAAGGCATAGAAAATATTAAATTCTTACAAATTTGAATCAGATAGAAAACAATCGATTAGCCGAATTTTCTCTTTAAACGTCCACTGGCCATCGTTATATAGTGAATTCATTAAGTCACAATAATTTAAAATTTGTGAAGCTAAGTAATACTTTCAGCGCGCAACTTCATAAACAGAGCAAAAATAAACATTTGTATTCCTGAAATTTTCGTTTTAGTTTTCAAACTTTTCAAATTTAAGATAAATAACTTTTATTTATTTTGACACTTCTAGGAGAAAGCAGTGGTGTAACTACAGAGGGGGGGGGGGGGGATAAGTGCTACCGCTCTTGAATAAATTAAAAATTTGTTGCTGTCATGACGCCGCGGCACTGTCATGGCGTCGCGACGCCGTCGTGCCATCCCAATGTCGTTATGACGACACAATGCCGTCGTGACGCTGTATGGCATCGCGAGTTGCAACGCCTTCGTGATAAGCGTTGCAACATCATGACGGTGTCGTGACGTTACGATGGCTTGGCAATGTGAGAAAAAATATGTGTGAGAAAAAAATTATGCCTTTCGATTCTATCATTTAATAAAGTAAATTTTTGACAACAACTACAAAATACATCTTTATTCAATTTTTTGTTGATATTATATTTGACAAAAAAATATTCGACTAAATGAAGGTTTGGGAAAAAAATATACATTTCGGTGAAAAACATGTTAGGCGAAATACATTTCAGCGAAAAATTTTTTCGGCGAAATCCTGGGGCACTCAGGCATATCATAAATTGTTTGTTGATATTTGTTTGAGTCGAAATTAATCTATAAAACATAAAGATCTTCTTCATAATCTGGAGAAGAGTTAGCATATATCCAATCAAGTATAGACGATAAATTTGCATAACAAAGAGAATAAGGGCTACAACCAATTTTCCGCCAACTAAAGTTATCTTTAAAGGACCAGTCCAATCAGTTACAATCATATGAAAAAAGGATATATTCGGAAAGATCTTAAAAAATTGAGCATTTTTTGCTTTTACGACATCCTCTGAATCGTTTTTCCCATCGAGATAAATGCATTTGAAAATATGAATTTGTGTACATGTTTTCGCTGTAATAATCAAACGTTTTGGAATTTTTTGTTTAAAATCGTTGCATTTTTGATCCGAGAAAATAATTTTTTACGCTAACTTCAATTAGCAAAGTTGTTCAACATAAAATTCTCTGTTGATTGATGCTATTTTTTCATGATTTTAAAGCAAAAATCCAAAAAAGTTTGATTATTACAACAATAACATGTACACGAATTCATATTTTCAAATGCATTTATCTCATTGGGGAAAACGATTCAGATGATGCCATAAAAACAAAAAATGATCAATTTTTCATGATCTTTCCGAATATATCTTTTTTTTCATATGATTGTAACTGACTGGACCGGTCTTTTTTG
Organism: Acrobeloides obliquus; assembly: GCA_034698545.1. NCBI lineage: Eukaryota > Metazoa > Nematoda > Chromadorea > Rhabditida > Cephalobidae > Acrobeloides > Acrobeloides obliquus. Next base: position 18,115 of record JAQGBS010000774.1, read on the forward strand.
TGATAGTAGACGTATTGGGCTCTGTTCCTAATTTGAACCGTACGGTTGACAGTGATCAGTACGGATCCGTATGGTTCAAATTAGGAACAGGGCCTTGGTTATGATAAAAATGGCATTAGCGTAATTTTGCGATTTTTGATCTTTTAAGTATGCAAATTTTTGTTTAAAATTTGTTTAAAATTCAAAAATTTGAAAAATATTCAATTTTATCTTCGTGACTTATAATATCTTCGTGTTTTTTCTTCACTTTATATATTTGTTATCGAAATGAGCTAAACTTACTCTTTAAGACATTGGAATAAAATATCGACTATTTCATAATGTGGATCAGGATCGTTTTTAAATAATTTTAAAGATCTTTTCATGATATGTAAATAATTTTCATGTATGGTTTTACGTAAATTTTCATTAAAAAATTCTTTTAAACGATTATTATATACGCTGGTTTTCTCGTTGTGACGGATATTCGATATGTTACTCGCAATCCAATCGATACGAGTATGATAATAGATGGATTCATTAAAATGTACCTAAATATTGCAGAATAATTTTTAAAAAACTCTATTTTCAAAAATCCGTAAACATCGAGAACAGCTCAGATTTTTTCGAGCGATAGCATTTTTAAAGATTGAAATCATAAAGAGAATTTTTTACAAAAAGAATTAATAAAAAGCCTTCGAACTCGCGGAAATATGATTTTTTGAAAAATTATGACTTTTTTTCACTTAGGTCATTTCTCGGCAAAAATAAAAGATTTTCCAATAATTTTTTTTACAAAATATTCCTTATATAATTAGCTACCCAAAATGTGGTTGTTCGAAGCAATCCGATTTAACTTCAATTTTTGGCGTATTTTTTCGATTTTTAGGGGTTGCCCTAAATCCAGATTTGACTGTAATTGAAAAACAATTTTTCGACCTTCTTAATCT
>JAQGBS010000775.1:0-19035 GCA_034698545.1 Acrobeloides obliquus
CGTATGGCGGGAAAAGCCATACGACCACGCAGGGATGCATCAAAAAAGCTATATCCACGTTTCTTTTCGCTTCAATATACACGTTGCCTGATTCAATAAAAAGTTCCGTGGTAGCCAAAAAAATTTTTCGACTATATATGCCCATTTCCTATCTTCTTATATAAAACGCGTAATGTATTTAGGTATTCCATTATTACATACGTGTTTATGGCTGGGTATTATATTTTATAAAAAAGCGGGCAAGGTGGAACGCTGCTTGGGTTCCTACTATTTGGAACCGGAATTTTGGATTCTCGACGGGCCTCGAATGTTGCAACTAGTTGTAAGTGTTCAGTCATAGTTAATCGTGAAGAATAATTGATCAATGTCTCTAATATACAGCTGAACGTTTCGATAATAATGTTACTTCTAGGGAAAATTTTTTTTACAAAAACACTCACAAAATTTTTTTCGCTTTTTCATCGACTTACGAAAACCGTGTCATATTTTGTCCATTTTTCATGAACTTTTCCAAATGGCAACTTTTTTCCCGACCGGACTGATCCTTTAGTTCCTACACCAACTATCCTTCCATATGTACGTTATATTTAATTACACTTTTTAGGTAAATACATTTTTCGTATGTAATGTAGTACGGGTACTGTATTCAAAAGTTCGAGATTCTCACAACACGAGTGAAATCGACAAAATGAAGTAATTCCAATCTTTTATTAGTTGCCAAAATTCAAGTTGTTTTTTTAGGAAAAGCGTTAAAGCTGTGCTAATGTTGATAATTCTATTAGGGCTACCGAATATAATGCAAACCATTCCATTCTCGCCAAATAAAGAAAACATTATGGTAAGCACTAACGCATCTCTAGTTGGCTTCAACTTGGACTAATCTACTTTTTGGGCGTTGATGCCATGTGATAGAGCACAAATTTTCGAGCATTTTTTACTTTTACTGCACTACTTGAAAATCTAACCGTAAGAAGTTATGAGCGAAACAAAGTTGCGAAAAAACCTTTCAAACGTGTTTAAACATTTAAACGAAAATCTTGTACTCAGGCAAAACTAAGTTTTTTTATTGAAACGATTTAATAAAACATTATAAAATTCAAAATCTTGATACTTTGGGGAAAAATTCATAGAATAAAATTTTTATATCTCGCCGAAACGAGTAAAATGACACCAAAATTATTGAAATTTGAAAATGTTTTGAGTTATTGAAACGAAAACCCTGATTCATGGTTTTCGTTTCAATAACTTTTCATCAAAAATCGAATTTTGCTCAAAAATCGAATTTTTACTCAAAAATTGAATTTTTTCTTCAATTATCAAGAGTTTGAACTTTATAATGTTTTACTAAATCGTTTCAATAAACAATCTGATTGGTCCCACAAGCTCTTCGTTTCAATGTTCAAACCCATTTGAAATTTTTTTGTTTTGCTCATAACTTTTTACCGTTAGATTTTCCAGTAGTGCCGTAAAAGCAAAAAATACTCGAAATCCTGTGCTCTATCACATAGCATCAACTCCCCAAAAGTATACTGATCCTTGAAAATTGTGAATTCCCTCAATCAATCTTCAAATTTAGTATTTTGCCATATGGACATATTGTGCATCATTTACATATATGTATCAGGGCCTTATCATTGCCATAATATATTGCTTTACTAATAGAGAGGTATATATTGTTGGCCGAAAATTTTTATCACACTCAAATATTTTAAAGGTACAATCAGTATTGAAGAGTTGCTACTCGAGGTACAAATTACAACACTCCAATTCGTTGGACTTGAGAAGGGGATCCCGCTCAATAGTCTCGTATTATCAGACGAAGAACGGGACTCTGACGACTGCCTTTGATGCCAACGGGAATGCCAAGATGAGTGTTGATGAGTCATCGAACACTAAACTCTTGCTTCCGAACAATGTAAGTCTATAGTATAGGTATTCCAACAAAGCAAATAAAGAGTAATACAAATTAAAGTCCGTTTCACGGAGAGGTTCCGGAAGCATAGCCTAGTGGATAGCATCATACTTAGAGTTTGAAGACCCGGGTTCAATCCTGCCTGGGGTTGAATCCGGGTCTTCAAACTCGAAGTCTGTGATGCTATCCACTAGGCTGTGCTTCTGGCCAATTCCGCCATTATGATTTTTGATAAACAATTGTCCAAAATTTTCGAGAAAATAGAATCCTACTATTATTATCATCATCAATTTTTAGCAATATGACCCAGCTATTCGAAACAACTCAACAGCTAGCGAATCACATTTCAGTTTTTGCTCAGCCAACGAGAACACTCCACTCAGACCAAAATGTCGAGATGAAGTTGATTTTAACAACATGATTAATGCGAAAAAGTAAATTTCCTAATCAACACTCTTTTGTGTATATATAGTCGAAATTCATGAGCAACACGAGCAACGTTGATTGACTCAGGGTCAGCGATATTGAAACGATTGATCAAACATTAGAAAATTCAAAATTTTCGAGAAATTTTTTTCCGATTCGACTCTTTCCTGCAGTCAAAATTTCCTTCAAATTCGTCTTCCCCATACCCGAAAACCCCCGAGTACAAAAAATCAGCCGATTTGGAAAATTTTTTGAGAAATAGATTTTTTTGCTTGGGAGAGGAAAAAATCGATTTTTTCAAAAAATCTTTTTTTTCACAAAAGTGGTGTCGAACGTCTTCTCTCATCGTCCCCCTATAGCTTTTGTTTTAGCGTCCTGGGTTGAAATCAATCTTTCCCTAGATGAACACACACACATTACACGTTTAATGTAGTATGATTTATAGAAAACCATCGGTCACTGTAACGTTTGTTGACGATGCTGGTTGAACAATCTTTGATTTCTATCATAACAATCAGTTGGACATTTTGAACATAGTCATATAGAGATGATCTCTTCTCAATTGCTCTCTGTGGATTCTTATGCCGGTATTTTCATGTGTTGGAGCTCATCCGCCCAGTATCTAAATTAACTACCTGCCTTATTTTTGTCTGATTTTGATTCGCTCAAAACTTTTATGTATGCTTTTGTAAACAACTCATGTTGTATTTTTGTATATGTAAATAAAAAATTTATATAAAGTTTTTACAATCTTTTCTTATAATACATGCAATAAATAAATTTTAGCACCACAAATAAGATGGCGTTTATTTACAAGGAACACTTACGAACTCATAGTCAAAATTTTTGACAAAACCTATATAGTTTTGTAGAGCATACTCGACTTGAAAAAATTAGCTTCTGAAAATCCATCCCTGAAGAGATATAGATGTTAAAAATTGCCTCCCCCAAAAAATATCAACCTCCTTCATGTACAGGGTGTCCCAGTAGGTCGGGACTATAATTGATTTGAGGTAGGTTGCGTGTTTGCCTGTTATCCGAAAGGTCGCGGGTTCGATACCCAGCTTCATGAGAAATAGAATTGTCAAAATTGAGACCAATTTTTTGGGCAAAAACCAAGCGACGAAACTGAGTATCGAACCCGCGACCTTTCGGACAACAGCCAAACACGCAACCTAATGCGCCACTGAAACCACCTTGTCCCACAACCTTAAATTCGTTATCATTGTTTTCCTCAATTTTGACAATTCTATTTCTCATCATTGTTAAAAGATTTTTTGATACGGTTCTTTTTACGTTGTTGAGGCATCACTAAGCTATCAGATGATGTTCAAATCAAATCTCTACCTTATTGGGAAGACGGGGAAAAGTTGTTTTAAAACTTCAAGTTGAAAAATTAGCATATGAGAAAAGGCGAATTTTGAATATTTTTAAAGGATCTGAAGCAGAATCATCTGAGCTCTCTCCTACAAAAAACCGCATCGAAAATGACCGATTGGATGACGAGAAACCCTCAAATCAATGATAGTTCCAACCTACTGGGACACCCTGTATGAAACACGATTTTAATAAAGGTTATTGAAATTCAGGAAACTTTTTATTGCAATTGTAATAAAAAGTTGCCTGAATTTCAATAGCCTTTATTATAATCGTGTTTATTGACACGATTAGCTCAACTAATCGCAAATCTTGAATTCGATCAAGTTAAGGAGTTAGGAGCCTAGCAAAAAATTGTTTTATTATGGAAACTTTATTTCATTATTTTCCTGCATTGTCAACCCGTATTATTCGATAGGAAGAAAGCTTCAACATCTAATGTCCGGCCTCACATGTTTAAGCTATGCTTTGGCAATCTAAAAACTATAACATAAGTTGCATGAAAATAATCCTCAAATTTACCTAGTCGAAACAGTAACGGAATCTTTGGAAAGATGTAATGAGGAGTTGTGAGTCAAGTTCCTTTTAATGTTGGACGTGAGAAGTCGAGCCGCCTCAGGGAATAGCTCGCTATGCTCATACTCCTGTTGACTGTATTTCACGCACGGCAGCCATCGGAATGCATAACGGAAGCCAATTCGGAATCTAAAACCATTTATAAATTATTGTCTTGAAGATTTTCGAAGATGAAGGGGTACCAAGTAAAAAAGTCATAGTCTCAGATTTTTTTAAAATTGTTGCCTAAAAGTATGACCCCTAAAATTTTGAGTGAAAAATTTTTTTATTCATGCCTGTTAGCCGCCTTTCAAGCTTGTATTATATATGCTTACCGAACATTAAAATAACAATAAATGATTGGATTGTACGCACAAGCACTCATGGCCAGCCAATAGAAAAACATGTAGCTATATGATAAGATTTCAAAGTTGATATTAAGGCGCTCGAGGAGTAGATGGTGGAGCTGGTAGGGTAGCCATGCTAAAGTTGCATGAGTTGCTAGAAGGAGGAGAGTTTTCTCAATTCACTTACCTAGCATAAAGATCAATACTACCAATCCAAGCATTTTCACTACCTAAATTGTTTCGCTTAGCTTTTCATCGGTTCATTTGTAAAGTCCGTTTCAGCCGTCAATGGGAAAAAAGTCCGGGGACCTTGGTCAAGTGGTCTAAGGTCCCGCCCGGTTTGAACCAGCCTTAAGGGGCGCCTGAAACAAGCCCAGTACCACCGAACCATGGGATCCAAATACTAAGGATTTGCTCATTTGTTCAACTAACCCTTTGCTTGGCATGAATATTTTGATGAGATTTGGTTGCTTGAACATTGGCATAGAAGTCATCCTTTTTGAAGGTGAAAACAATCCTTCCATACGTGAATGAGAGAATAAAAAGTGGTACAACATATTGTATAGTGAATAAGAAGGTGTCATACCTGAAAAAAAACAGATATCTTTTTCTTGTAACTTTTTTATTTACAGAATACGGAGAAATCCTACAAAGGATGTATGAAGTCCTGACGTGGGATGCAAAAAGTCCTGACATAAGTTGGCACGAGATTGACATTTTCGAAGCGAAAAAACGCTTCATTTATTCAGGGAAGTTCTGTGTATTGTAGCGAAAAATCGCATTTTTGCGACTTTTCGCTTCAATACACAGGCTTTCACTGAATCAGTGAAATGTTTTTCGCTTCGAAAATGTCAAATTCGGATTCCCCCTAGAGGGGCCATTTCCAAAAAACAATTTTTTCACACTGGTGGCCCCCTCTAGTAGCTCCCAATGTTCTGCAAAAAACTATATCTATCTTTTATTTGCTATATTTCAAAATTTATACCCTAGAGGCTTTATTATTTTTCACTCAAACATGGCTATTGACTACGGCTTATCTTATATAAATAAACAATGACGTGCAAAATTTCGAACAAAAAGAAATCTTACAAGAATTTGTACGAAAATGCATTATGACAAATTTGGCGTTGCCCAATCTTATTCAAAGTTGATGAATAGAAATACTCGGTTTCAACGCGCGCTGAAATTGCTGCTGGGAGTCCGATCAAAGAAGCAATGATCCAGATCATAATGATGATCAACAACGTTCGTTTGCTGCTTAGAGGGCGTTTCCGTAGTGGGTTGACCACTGCAACACATCTGTCGTATGAAACGACCATCATCGTAAAAATGGAAACACCTAAAAAATTTTCTCATGAAGCATCACTATTTTCTCATCACGAAGCATGTTGTTTTGAAGTTTGATCAAAGATCACTAAAGTTGGATTTCCAATACCGCGGGGGGGGGGGGAATCTCAATCGAATTTAGATTTCACGTCTTACATGTTGGTACGACACCAAAGAAATGGTTGATTGGACAAAAGTCTCCGTACCACCAATCATAATAAAAATTAAAGGTCCATGTTGTTCCTGCATTCATCAAGGCCATTAAAAAATCCGCTACTGCAATATTAAACAAGAAAAAGTTGAAGCTTTTACGCATGACCTAAAATGAACAAGAAAAGTTTTAGCTGGCGTTAATTGTATAACAAATCTTTACTTTTGATGAGCAAATAATCCACATAACAACGAGGTTTCCAATTAAGGCCGCAATTATAAGTGAAGTGAAGGCAATTGCGACAAAAATTTGAACCTAGAATGGAAAACCGTTTAACAAAGGCAACTATTTCAATTTGAGGAATGCTGGACAGTTGGTCGACTCGGACAGGTCGACCCGGATACTTGATCAACTCTGGGATTTCATCAATGGACTTAAAACATTTTACGAATTTATTGAAATCGACTTATTCGATCTAATCAGAAGTGTCTGAGTCGACCAACTGTCCGACAACGTAATTTGAGGCCTATGTTCAAGTCCGTAGGAAGGAGGTCAATTTCAGAACACTGTGCCCAAGGTGCTCTAACATAGCTCTATGATAGTGCCCACAGCCCCAACAACATAAGTGGGTTGAAAAAAACTTAAAAAATATAAATCTAACTTAAAAAAGAAAAAAAATCTAAAATAACTTTTACTGGAATAGAATGCTGCAACGGAGAGGGATTGCAATCCAAATCTGGTAGCTTGGCACGGCCTCTAGGCATACTACAAATGAATGTGGCAATTCTAAGTAGGAATGTTTCGTTATAACCATAGTGGTTTTCCAACGCAGCGAACGTTAGTGACGGCAGGCTGTCATTTTCTTCCATTTTTTGGACAGATCTTAAATTACAGGGTGTTCCAAAAAACCGCTTGGTCATTTTTGACGAAAAATTTTTTAAAATTTTTTCTTCCAAAATGACCCATTAGGGGTAATTTGATGCAAGAAATCGATTGCGCGCATCGAAAACCCTTGAAAACGCCTCCCAGGCCATGAAATATCCCATTTTCAAGTAGGCATTCCTACTGAAAAAATACGAAAATCTTATATTTCATGATCTGGGAAGTGTTTTCAATGCTCACAATCAATTTCTCGCATAAAAATACCCCCTAATGAGTCATCTTGGAAGAAAAATTTTTTGAAAAATTTTCGCCAAAAAATTACCAGATGGCGATTTTTTGGAACACCCTGTATCATACATGTTCAATAGGGAGGGGGACTGTCCCACTCTCACAACTCAACCAAAACCATCGGAATTGTCGGTCCCACCCACGGCTGAACCGATACCCGTATCTCGGTATCGGTAATCTGTTAATTTTGATTCCGTTAAGTTTTCAGTATCGGTAATTTTTCGAATCCGGTATCGCTTCGGTATCGGTAATTTTTTTTCACCTGGTTCAGTCCTAGTTCCACCCCCTACTGTACATGTATGATAGGTATGTATAAATATATAAATACTACACGAAAACTCATCTAATTCAAATTTAGACAAGATTTACACGAAAATAAAGAGAATTATATTTTTAATCTTAGACTTGGACGTCAAGTGCCTATGGAGATAGAGAGCCCTGCTATGCAAATTAACCTAAAAAAGTTAGTTCGCGCGCACAGATGTTCTTATATAAGAAGAGTTATAAGCTAATTGTCTGGGTCCGAAAAGACAAGCTACTTGTTAATGCGTTGTTTACATGTTTGAATTAAGATACTTTCTCCGCGGGTTGGTTCATTTGCGCATGTACATTTGGATGGGCGGTTGCTATGAGGTTATGGTCAAGTTGACAAAAAACATCTTAAGGTGCTGCATGGGAAAGCTCTTTTAACCTATAGCGACTTCATCACCATATTAGCCAAGGCTCAGGTTATACTGAATTTACGCCCTTTACACGGAATGAAATTCACGTTCATGTAACATTTGTGCATGATACATTCACGCGCTGGCATTTGCGCAGCGTCATTATTTTTTTACCACCAAATAAATTCGCAAAAGTCCATGGCAAAATGTAACAGCGCAAATGTCCATGCGGAAATGTCCGCTCGCAAATGTATCATTTTGCAAACGTTGAATTTTCAACTCGAACAGAATTGAAATCTCGAACCTTTAACGGCACAGTGGGACACTTACACTGCGCCATTGATCGCGTATTTTTTAACTTGGACACTGAAACAGAAAACATGCCAAAAATCAGTCTTAAAAAAGTCGTCTGCTTTTTTTCCACACTAATTGCTTTCAAAGAACCATAACGTTGTAGTCTTAAAGAGATTTAAACAGGGCAACAAAAGATGGTTTAATAATGAACAAAGAAAAAATTATCCACACTTCAATTATGTATTAGATATATGTCTTAAAGTTATTATTAGAATATGAAGCATCGAATTGAACAAGACTACAAAAGATGGTTTAATGACGAACAAGGAAAAAATTATCCACACGGAAAAATTATAAGTATGTATTCAAGGTCGTCATTAGAATATGAAGCATCCAATTATATTGGCTAAATTAATTATAACTTAATTTGATTGGCTATAATTTGAAGAGAAGAAGCACCAGTTGGGCATCTTTTTTTTCATCAAACAATGGCTGAATTAACTTCCTCGTCATGGGATTCAATTCATATGCGATGAAGAAGATTAACAAGAAATAATTGTCTGGCCTTTACTTCAATGATCAAGAAAAGAAGTATTTGTTTGGGCTTCTAATACTTAAGTTCACAGACCGATGCGCCTTCGGCGCTCAAATACGCCTCCGACTTGCGGACTAACGCATGCGGATGATACATTTGCGGATACTACAATTGCGGACCAAATTTGAATTTTTTTAATGGTAAATTCAAAAAGAAACCCAAGAATAAATTGGTATCTTAGACTTCGAAGGGAACGAGAAAGAAAGAAATCGTAGTTAGCCTTATGCTAAGCCTAAGGTTAAGTCTAAGGCTAAGCCTAAAGTTAAGCCTTAGCCACAGCGTCTCTTATATTCATGTTATCTATCGATTTGTGTCGAAATATTGAAAATCTAACACTTCACGACTATTTCTTATAAGAGCTTGCCTAGGACCCAAATATTAAATCGACGCGAGTGGGATTCGATCCCCTTACCTTTGGAATCAAAGCCGAGACCACTACCGCTGAGCTATCTTAACCATTCTAATGAAATTCTAGCATGACTTTTTATACTTTCTACGTGACTATCAATAGAAAATACGTAAATCGCGTTTGTAGGAAATCTTATATAGAAGTGAATTCACACAAAGAAAAATGCACGAGAAGCTTGAAATATGGTCTATGACGCATGACCGTTGGCACACACTGGTCGGGCTATAGACAAAGAATTGGCAAAGAAATTTTCAAGAAAACACACATTCCTTGAACAAAAGGACTCCCATCGGATTCTTTTCAAACATTTTTTACCTAACAACCATCCTTAATAACAATTGTGGTACCGTTCTCTCTTTTCTTCAACTCTTCCATTTGTTGTCCGACAATTCGAGTAATCATTGTTTAAGCACTACAATCCAATGCAAACAGTGATGAGAAAAAGAGAGAGAGAGATCTCTGCTGCACGTATACGCTCTGATTGATATAATGGCATTCCTACGCTTTAATTTATAAAATAAATTGGATTTTTTGCGTGAACTTTGGAATTTTGGAGGGAAATTTGAACTTTTATAGTAGTACAGGGTGTAATTTGGGCGATTTTTTCATATTTTTTTTCGACCCGAAAATTTTTTTCAAAAATAACCCTATTAAAGCTAACTTTATGCGCGCATTTCCAACGCTTGAAAACGCTTTCCTGACCCTGAACCAGGGAATCGGATTGTGTATTGAAGCGAAAATCGAAAATTTTTAGATTTTCTGCCTGAAAATGATTTCCTGGGGGTAAATTTATACGAGGAACCAATTGCGCGCATTCTCGAAGCTTGAAAACGCTTCCCTGATTCAGTGAATCGGGGTGTGTGTATTGAAGCGATGACCAATTTTTGCTATACTACATAAATTTTTCTCTGATTCAGAATCAGGGACGCGTTTTCAAGCTTCGGGAATGCACGCAATCGATTCCCCGCCTAAATTTACCTCCAGGAAGTCATTTTCAGGCAGAAAATCTAAAAATTTTCGATTTTCGTTTCAATACACAATCCGGTTCTTTGATTCAGGGTCAGGGAAGCGTTAAAAAAAGACATAATCATACGTGGGCAAAGGGGGATAAAGCCTAAAGCTAAGCCTTGGCCTAAGTCTAATATGTGAGCAAAGGAGGACATGATCCCCTCCCCCATTTTGCTGCATTCGCGAAAAAATTTAACTACCCAATTCGCATTTTTTCGAACGAAGCGTGAAAAATTTGAAATTTTTATGTAATAAATGCGAAATAGGTCATGGAAAACTGCATAATTCGCCAAAAATAATATTCAAATCACGAAAATCATCAACAAATTTGCAGATTTATATACCAAACTCGTGGAAAATTCGATGTTTTTATAGCCCCAATTCGCATTTTTAATCCCATCCTCCTTGCCCACGTATGGCAATAATGATGGTTAAAAATTTTATAATTATTCACGTCGTTGTAGTATTCCTGGTCTTAAATATGTAGCCTAAAATTATTATGCGAATAATTTTAAAAAAATTTGTTTAAACCTGTAATTTTCGAAGAAACTCTTCTCTGAAAGCATGAGTCCGTTTCACAAAAAAACTTAAAGCACATGTCTACTTTTGGGAAAAAATGCCATATGATAGAGCACAAAATTTCGAGCATTTTTTGTTTTTTACGGCACTACTTAAAAATCTAAAAAGTTATGAGCGAGACAAAATTGCAAAAAAATTTTTCAAACGTGTTTGAACATTGAAACGAAGAACTTGTGATCAATCAGATTGTTTATTGAAACGATTTAATCAAACATTATAAAATTCAACATCTTGATACTTTGGGGAAAATTCATAGAACAAAGTTTTTATAGCTCGTCGAGACGAGTAAAATGACACAAAAATGATTGAATTTGAAAAATATTTTGGGTTATTGAAACGAAAACCCTGATTCATGGTTTTCGTTTCAATAACCCAAAATATTTTTCAAATTCAATCATTTTTGTGTCATTTTACTCATCTCGACGAGTTATAAAAACTTTATCCCGATCTTTAGTTCATTTCGCTTCAATACACCTATCATTTTCCCTGAATCAGGGTCAGAGAAGTGTTTTCAAGGTTCGGGAATGCGCGCAATCGATTCCTCCGAGCCGGAAGTCGGATCCCGGAACCGAAAGTTGAAACCGGAGATCGGAAGTAAAAACTTCCGATTCCAATTTGGTACAAATTTTTCAAATCGGAACCAGAAGTCGGAAGTTTTTACTTCCGATCTCAGGTTTCAAATTCCGGTTTCGGGATCCGACTTTAGGAACTAAGCAACGGGCCCCTGGTGAAGTGCCATATTTGTTTTAAAAAATTGACCATTAAAAAAATCGTGTAAAAATCACTTGGTACTCGCAAAAAATTTCATCTGCTAGAAGAAAGCATCGCACATCAATCTTCATAACTACCCTAATCATTGGCATAGTGGAAATGGCCCAGCTTCACGTGCAGGGTTATTATGTTGGGTGTATATCGACCCCCGAAAATTCCCGCCTATTATGTGTAGCACTTAACACAACCTTCGATCCAATACATTCCGAGAATTGCTTCTGAAAACATGCAGGACTAAATCATCCTGATGGACAATTGACAAGCCCGAAAAGTTCGGCAGCGAACGTGAGCCCTACAAGAAGAAAAAATGATTCAAGTTGCATGTGAAGGAGAAGTTTTAAGACGTTTAATTAAAAAAGAAAGGAATGAAAACAAGTTGGATAATCCGAATAAGCCCAATAAGTTGTTTATTTATGATGAAAAAATAGTAATAAACGGGAAGCTGAGACAGATTCTTCGAATGCCCATGGCTTGGTTTTAATGGTGTGTTATTTTGATGGGGTATTCATTCATGTTTATAGGTTAGAGGGTCAAGAATCAGAATACGCAGCATCAGAATACTTATCCTACTAATTGGATGTGCCAAAAAAAAGGTGGATTTTTGATTTTTTAGGGCCCGAAAATGGATTGTTCTAAAAATTGACCCCTCTAGAGGTATTTTATGCGGGGAATCGATTGCGCGCATTCCCGAACCCTAAAAATGCTTCGTTAAAGTCTGTTTCCGCCACCAATGGGGAAAAAAGTCCGACGGCGATGGTCAAGTGGTCCAAGGCGCCGCCCGTCCGATCTGGCAAGTTGAGCAACGTTGGGCCCGCAGGTTCGTTCCCACTAGAATAAAATTTTGATTTTCAAAAAAATTTCTTTTACAAACAATGAAGCAAAAAATTTTTGCTCTATTTTTTGTAAAATCAAAAGTTTTGCCCTAGAGGGATCGAACTTGCGCGCCCAACATTGCTTAACTTACCAGATCGGACGGGCGGCGCCTTGAACCACTTGACCATCGCCTTCGGACTTTTTTCCCATTGGCGGCGGAAACGGACTTTATAAGTTAAAGGGTCAAGAAAACACATATTTCCCTGATCCTGATTCAGGGGAAAATTATGTTTTTAAAAGCGAAAACGGCCATTTTTCGCATTTTCAAAAACCCATTTACCAAAAATTGACAAAATTTCCATTTTTTTAATCAAAATTCCCTATTTTTCAACAAATTTTGCTAGATTTTCATCAAAAATCGAAACTTTCTGAGTATTTTTAGCTTAAGACATCTGCAAACACTTGAAATTACCGGGGGTAACAAATTTCAAAAAATGCACCTGGAATTTCTTACAGCGGTGATATTTTTAGTTATGGTGAGTAAATAATAAAAAATTCTACGGCGACATCACTATACCGGGGAAATATGCGTATGGTGTGCTTTTTTATATGCTTTTCAAAACATTCCCCCGAGCTCAATTTAAAAGCTTTTTCGATGAAACCTATTTTATTTGAAAGAGCGACATCAGATCCCGAAAAATGACGCAGGATTTTTTTTTAAACTTCCTTTTCGATTTTCTACAGCACTTTTAATTTTGGCTAATCGCTTCTGCTGCGTTCTATTGGCAATAAGAGTTGCCTGAATTTCAATAAAATCGTGTTTATTGAAACGATTGGCAGAATAGCATGTTAAAAGGGTGGGGGACTTTTGCGCGTGAAAGAGTCGCAGGATGTCGTAGTAGAATTTTTTTATATACTCACCATAACTAAAAACTTCCCCGGTCGCATTTTTTTTGAAAATTGTCCCCCATTTGAACGTTTCCCAGAGATCGTGTCTTAAAAACAGGTTGAATTTTTTTTCTTACGAAAAAAATATTTGCTTACGAAGCAATAATTCAAAATTTCCAAAAAAGGTCGAAAAAGGTGTTCGATAAATTACGCCCTTGCATGGGTTTTCCGACAGGAGGAACTCGATTCTGAAAGAATTTTTTGATTTTGTCCGGTGCCTCTCGAAGTCACCCTCGGAGATTCCACCAACGTTGGATGGGGTTGGGCTCCTGGTACCCAAACCAAAAAGGTGTTTATCTTGCTCATTGAACATAAAAAAACATGATAGAATGGAATAAACAAATCATCGACTCGTATGTCGCAAAACTAGAATTGCGTATGTAAAAATTCTTTATTCCTTTACGTAAATCTCAAAGAAGTTTTTATAATAATATTTTCACGGCAATTATGTTCATATGCTGCATTCGAGAGAACAAAAAAGCAAACATAGGATAACAAAACCAAACAAGTTAGCTCGTGAGAATAAAATTAACCGAACGGGAAAAGAAACCGGACATGCCTTCTTCCTTTTTATGGAATACCTAATCTCTAGGTATTCGAAAAGAAGACGAAACGGAAATCGCTTCATGCATATGCAAAATGAAGAGTATAAAATGTTTGCAAAAAATTTTCCGCATGACTTTGATAAGTATGAAGCATATAGGTCAATCTTGGCTACACTTTAGATCTTCACTACAAGATTTCTTAGGGATTAAAGTATACCTTTTGATTTGGCTGCTCATTAGCTGATGTAATCAGCGATTTATGAGCTGTTGCATTATATGGGGGATTAAAGCCTGTTTTTTTGCAAATACTGAGTTGCAGATTTTTTAAACTCCATTTCGAAGGCGTAGGTTCAAATCCGGGTGACATTTCTTTTTGCCTCATTTTGTGTTTGCAAAGATGTCAAGAAGACTATTTTTAGAAAATAAAAATCGACAAAGTCAATCCGTAGGCTTTCAGGAATTTTTTAAGATCATCAAGCTCAAGATCATCCAAAACGGATAAAAACTGACGAAGGAGCAGAGACCGAAAAAAATGTAAAATTCAGGGTTTTCGTGTCAATACATCAACCAATTCAAATCGCTTTACAACGAGTCGTTTTACAATACGAGTTGTAATGCATTACGACTTAGCTAATGTCGTAATCTCCAATGCGACAGCTAACGTCGTAAACCACTGTTTACATCAGCTAACAAGTAGCCTTGATGAAAACTGAATCATAACATCAACAAACCTGGGAAGATATTTATGATTGCATATGACTATATAGTCCACAAATCCCTAATATTCGAAGCCAAAAATCCTGTCTATGAGAGTGAGTTTTTCTACTTATCCGCATTAGACCTTTAAATAAATGATATTTTTCTCAACAACAACAATAAGCATAACAATGTAATTCGATAATAATGAATAAACTATTTTTTAACATTAAACTTCTCGAAACTACACAGCACATGTTTTGATAAATACATCCAAAGAAGTGCCGTGGGCAAGATTTTTAGGGGGTAGTTTTTAAGTCGATCCAGGAAGTGGAAAGGAAGGAAAACCGTTATCCAGGAAGTTCCTATTCCCGGGAGGAACACAAAAACCTCTCAACGCTTGTTTTTGGGCGCTTTCAAACAGCTTATTTTTTAGGTCATAAATATTATTTTTGAATCTAATACCAGTGGAGTAGCCATACCCTCTTCCTCCTGGATGTATCAGGCAGTTCTCCAAAAAGGGCTGATTTCCCCCCAAAAAACATAAGGTACTCTCTTATACATGGGTAAGGGGTCTCGACAACCAAAAATTTGGGAGGTTGTCTGAAAAATTTTTTTGAACATTTAGGGAAAGTAAGGACCGACCTCAAGTAGTAACTGAAATACCGGGCGATTGGAAAAAACATTAGGGATGGCCAAGGCAAAAAATCACACGCACAAATTTTCAAAATTTTAGGGGGGCGTTTACGCACGTGTGTTTACGAGAAAATAATATTTGTTGAGTGAAATACGAGTAGGATGTGAACTTGTCATGAACAAGATACAACTTGGTAAATAAGCCAATTTAAACAAGATCTTTTCAAGATAGATTTTTTTGAACATAAAAAGTCAACTGTACGAGTCTATTAGATTAGCTATGATCATCGTTTAGAGCCGTCGACCCCACAATAATTCGACTAATACACTAAAAGATAATCGAGAATCAAACAGGACTTCCGTCAGACAAAAAATGTGGGCTCAAAATTAAAGCTGTCAAATGAAAATGTGCCATTTGACGTGTGCCATTTGCGAAATTAATTTCCCCATTTCCTCAAATAACAAGGAAACTTGAACTTATCAAAGTTTTTACATGAAACTTCATGATGAAAGTTTATGTTTTTTTAGAAATTGAGGTACCACACATCACCCTCAAATTCGCTTCACCGGTCAAATGAAAGAAGCGAGCGGTATAAACGTAGATTCGGTCATGCTAAACACGAATATAATAGCCGAATCAAACATCGCTGTTTTGATAATAACTCGAAAATTAGCCAAGTGCAGATAATGCGTTTAAGGTTAAATTGAAAGTTAACCGGTTCCACGAAAACTTTTTTCTGCTTTTTGAAACTTTTTAAATTAACATATGAGTAATAGTTTGCAAAAAAATTTTGCGCGTTTTCCATTTATAAAGACCTCGATTTTGACGTTTCTCTTATAGAATGAGTCATTTTTTCAATTATTTCACTAATCCAATTTTCCAACCATTTTTTTCCAGCAATGACAAATATTTCGCGTCGGAAACGTCAGTTTCAAGAGCAAGCTGTCACCTTGTTATGATCGTGAACCCTAGGTTTCTAGGCGCGACCGGTGAGGCTGCGCGATAACCGTTTCGAACAGGTTAAGGCTATCAGTCGTGCCGCGCTCGGCACGACGATAGCAGCGGCGTTAGCAGTTGTGCCTGGTCGCCATTTATTATAATCGTGAACATTGGGTTTCTTATGCAGCAACTTGGAACCCTATGTCGCACCATCAAGAAATGAGTCCCGAAAAGCATCTTCGAGAATCTCTACAAAACAACCGTGTTGCTAGTTTTGGCCTATGCTATTGAGTCGTGATACCCTTCGCAGATCCAATTGCAGAAGACCGTGGAAAAACTGCAAAAGTTCGTGGTTCGACTCGTCACAAATGACTACAACTCATCCTACTTGCAACTTCGGGCTAAACTGAAGTGAACACCAATTAGTCAACTGGCCACCGTCCGAAGAGGACTATTGATGCATGGCTACCTGCACGGAAATCGACATCTCCCTGACGAAGTCCCACGAAACTCACAAAGAACAAGTGCAAGAACCGGCCACGACATGCAACTTGCGCCCAGACATCACAACTACAAGACCTCACGACTGAATCCAATTCAAGTCGCCAAAGACACCTGGACAAAGCTGCCTGCTGAAGCTATCTCTCAAAGCCTAGTTCTGTTCAAGCACTCAATGAAGACACCTCAAATGTACGAACTCTTGTCGAAGAAGGTCGAGGCTGTTAGAAGGATGAAAGAAGCAATTTAATATTTGGTTATTTATATATTGTTAGGTTTACTGTACTAAGTTTATTGGGCAATGGTACATTTCCCAAGCGGACGTTTCCCAAGTAAATTTTTTCCAAGTATAGGGGGTGGGGCAAAAGAAATGGGAATTTGGTCCAAAAAAATTTTTGGACCAAATTCCCGTTTTTTTTGCCCCCTCCTATAAAAGTGAAGTGGACATTTCCCAAGTAAAAACTTGGAAATGTCTCTTGTGATTTTTCATTTTTTACTTGGGAAATGTCCACTTGGCAAACGTACCATTGCCATTCACAGTTGCACAACCCCGGTAAAATTCTACTGGGGTGGGTCACGGGGTAGGGAGGGGGTGGGTCATGAGGTGGGGAGGGGATAGGTTATGGGGCGGAAGGGGGATAAGTTATGGGGCGGAAGGGGGATAAGTCATCGGTCCTCGGCGCTGGAGACCGATTTTTTTAGAAAGTCTAAAAAAAAGTCGCCAAACTGAGGAGGGGGTGGGTCATAAAAATAAAAATTTTGGACCGGGGTCTGTGCAACTGTGTTGCCGTTTATTGACTAGCAACCACTTATACAGTCTGTATATGTTACGGGAAAATCTGAATCTATCAGGGAAAATCTGATTCCATAGGATTCTTTTAGGAAAATTTGTTACAACTTTTTTAAGTTTAAAGAATTATTAAAGTGGGGTGCATTTTGCAACCATTTTGGAGAAAAAAATTTTTCGTAAAAATGACCCTATTGGGGGTAATTTATGCGAGAAATTGATTCCGCGCATTCCCGAAGCATGAAAACGCTTTCTTGACCCTGAAAACTTTAAATATTTTCCAAAAAAACTCGAAAATTTTGACTTCTCGGCAGTTTTCTTAGGAGACAACTAGCTAAAAAATCGAAAAACCAGAAAATGGCTCTATAGAATTGTGCGCTGAGTCGAGAGGAATCTATTGAGAGGACGGCCATTGAAAACGGATGTGTTCATGACGCGCTACACCCTTTTGAAGGTAGGGTATTTTTTTCCCCAAATGGTCGCAAAATGCACCCCCCCCCCTAAAACCCGGGATACCCCATCTTCAAAAGGGTGTAGCGCGTCATGAACACATCCATTTTCAATGGCCGACCCCTCAATGGATTCCTCTCGACTCAGCGCACAATTCTATAAAGCCATTTTCTGGTTTTTCGATTTTTTAGCTAGTTGTCTCCTAAGAAAATTGGGTCGAACCATAAGTCCCCGGCTTTTGAATGTTGCATCTAATTTTTGCGAAAATGACTCATTCGGGGGTTTTCTATGGGGGGAATCGATTGCGCGCATTTCCGATATGCGAATTAAATTCGATCAAAATCCGGGGTGCTTATGGAGCGACACTCAAAAGCCGGGACTTATGGATCGACCCAATACCAGTTTTACTAATAATTTGGCCAATTAAAAAATATAAAATTTATTCAACCTTAATTAAACAACATATCCAATAACATAAAACAAAACAAGAGTTATTGATTATCACTATAAATGTTCTGGCAGCTTCTACTTCCATGGCACTTGCTAGTAAGACGTATTTCGTTAGATGATCCTAAAAGTCTTTAATAACAATGAATTTTCCCCTAAAAAAACTAAACTAATAGCCAAACAAACCTGATTCTTGAGCTTGCATATCTATCAGGTCAACTTGACATCTAGAATTCATCTCAAAAGACAAGGTCGGTGTCACAACAAAAATCATGCGAAAATCGATTACGCGCATTCCCGAAACGTGAAAATGCTTCCTTGACCCTGATTCAGGGAATGGGCTGGGTGTATTGAAGCGAAAATCAAACATTTTCAGATTTTTATGAGAAAACCGTTGATTTTTAGGTTTTTCTAGACGGAGAATCGATTGCACGCACTCCCGAACCGTGAAAGCGCTTCTTTGACCATATTTCAGGAAGGATAAATATTTTTTTTGCTCTCAAAAAGTATCTTTTTTGCGCTCAAAAACTACTTTTTTGCGCTCAAAAACTACTTTTTTGCGCTCAAAAATTACTTTTTGCGTTAAAAAATTACTTTTTGCGCTAAAAAGTTACTTTTTTTGCGCTAACATATTTGTATGCCTTAAAAGTTATTTCCGGCTTCATTTATACTCTTTCATGTTGCGGATATATT
>JAQGBS010000776.1:0-19017 GCA_034698545.1 Acrobeloides obliquus
GCACGAAATAATTGAGCTTGAACTTTTTAGAGACCCATTTAATTTTTTGAATAACGTAGAACATTTTTGTCGTCAAGGAATAAAAAAAATAATAACACAAACGTGGAAAAAACTTCTATGAGTGCAAATCAACAACTGCTAGGCTAGCAAATACATCATAATTTCATCTGTTCGTGAGTTCGAATGTGTGAAAATGTTTTCGATAGGCACAACTTGTAGTTCCGATTTTTCGACGAGTATACAAGTCCCAGGCTGAGATTATTAATAGATCAGCGATCGTTCAACTTTAAAGATGACTGCTGGTCGTTGAAATTCGCCATGCTACAAAAATTTTTTTTAAAGAACCAGTTCACGGAAAAGATATAAAAAAATGCTTTCTTGACCCTGATTCAGGGAAATAGGTGTGTGTATTAAAGCGGAAATTAAAAATTTTGAGTTTCCTGCCTCAAAATCATCTTCCTAGGAGTAATTTTATGTAGAGAATCGAATGCGCGCATTCCGAAAGCTTGAAAATGCTTTCCTGACCCTGATTCAGGGAAATTTGTATCGATTTTCGCTTCAATACACACTCTTATTTTCCTGAATCAGGGTCAAGGAAGCATGTTCAAGCTTCGGGAATTCGATTCCCCGCATGAAATTACTTTATTAATTTTTGCTCAAAAATCGAATTTTTTCAGGAGAGACTCTATGTAAAAATTATTTATTCGATAAATTCATGAAAAATGGAGCATTTTTTGTTTTTATGGCATGTTTTGAATCGTTGTAGTTTTTGAGAAAATTGCGTTTGAAGCTGTTCATGTTTTCGTTGTAATACACAAACTTTTTGAATTTTTGTGAAAAAATCAATTTTTGCATCAATTTTTTAAATTTCCATAACATGTAGTATAATTTTTTACAACTCTATGAGACGAATAAAATGACACCAAAATTATCCAATTTGAACACTGTTTTGGGTTATTGAAACGAAAACCTGATTCATGTTTTCGTTT
The DNA here is from genome assembly GCA_034698545.1 of Acrobeloides obliquus. Lineage (NCBI taxonomy): Eukaryota > Metazoa > Nematoda > Chromadorea > Rhabditida > Cephalobidae > Acrobeloides > Acrobeloides obliquus. The sequence goes on from JAQGBS010000776.1 coordinate 990, forward strand.
CAATAACCCAAAACAATTTTCAAATTAGATATTTTTTCGTAATTTGATTCGTCTCATAGAGTTAAAAAAATTCTACAATGTTCATGTTATGAAAATTTAAAACAATTGATCTAAAAATCGATTTTTCTACAAAAAATTCAAAAAGTTTATGTATTACAACGAAAACATGAACAATTTTAAACACAGTTATCTCAAAAACTACAACGATTCAGAACATGCCGTAAAAACAAAAAATGCTCCATTTTTATGAATTTTCGGAATATATAATTTTTACATAAAGTTTTTTCCGAGTCGACTGGTCCTTTAACACTCCAAAGCCCGGATCGAAGAGGCGTTTAATTTAGCGCATTTTATGTGCAAGATGTTACAAAGAAAAATTTTTTGACACATTTTCAAAAATTCGAATTACCTTAAGTTTAGACATATGCTAAGACTTAGGCTTAATCTTAGGCTTAGGCTTAGACATAGGCTATGGCTAAAGCTAAGGCTTAAGCATAAGCTAATGCTAAGGAAAGTTGATAATACGCGGCTTAGACATATGCTTAGGCCGAAATGATTACACTTTTTAAAATGTAATCATTTTGGAAAAATTTTTTACAAAAAAATTGTTTGGCAAAAAATGAAAAAATTAAAAAGCTCACAAAATTTGGCTTATATGAATAATAAGCAAACTACGGCCAAATGTAATAAAAGAAAATTAATGGTTCTCTTCAAATAGTCATAGATCTCACGATGATTAGGATTGGAGAAGTGTAGCTTAAAAAAATGGCAATAGAATGAATAAAAAACGTTTGGGGATAATTTTGGCTCCTTGTAATTATCTCAAAAGCCATTTAAAAAAAAGAAGATTAAAATGCAGCAGCTTGATTAAAGGGCCAGTCCATTGTTTGTGAACAAACTTTTTTAAAATAAAGTTCACGTTGTGGCAATCAACTTTTGCGTTAGAAGTAAATTCTATTCGTTCATCCTGACGAGATATTTGCAAAACAAAATTGCTTGAAAAATTTGAATATGTTTTGTGTATTGAAGCAAAGGGATTGATGCCCTGATTCAATGAAAGCTGTTTATTAAAACGATTTAGTAAATCATTCTAAAATTCAAAATGCTGACACATTTTGAGAAAAAATACATAGAAAAAATTTGTTATAACTCGCCGAGACAAATAAAACGACACAAAAATTATTGAATTTAAACAATATTTTGGGTTATTGAAACGAAAACATGAATCAGGGTTTTCGTTTCAATAACCAAACATATGTCTAAAATTTAATAATTTTGTGTCATTTTATTCGTCTCGACGAGTGATAACAAATTTGTTCTATGTATTTTTTCTCAAAATGTCAGCGCATTTTGAACTTTTATAATGATTTACTAAATCGTTTTAATAAACAGCTTTTATTGAATCAGGGCATCAATCCCTTTGCTTCAATACACAAAACATATTCAAATTTTTCAAGCAATTTTGTTTCGCATTTATCTCTTTAGAGTTAACGAATTAGAATTTACTTCCAACGCAAAAGTTATAAAAAAATTTGTTCAAAAGTGGACTGGTCCTTTAAACTTGTAAGTTTTCACAAAAAAGATATCTTTTTTCACTTAAAAACTTCAATGTTAGCTAAAAAATTTTCCTAGCACAACAAAGAAAAATCGAACGACGTAGGGGTGAAAACAAAAAAAACAAAAGTGTAAAATGTGTCCTCGAAAACGACAACTTTTCGAGTTTAACATCTTTTGATGTCATTCAGTTTGTTAAATATGACAAGTTAGAAAGAGTCACAATATGATTTATGATTCCCCAAAAAATTCCTATATGTATGATCTTCAACAAATATCCCAGCATGAAAATAAGCAACAAAAGAACATATCAGATTTTTTAAAGGACCATTCCAGTGGGAAAAAGTTGCCAATTTTCGTTGATATTCGGAAAGTTGATGAAAAATGGAGCATTTTTTGTTTTTACGGCATGTTCTGAATCGTTGTAGTTTTCGAAATAATTGCGTTTGAAAGTTCATATTTTCGTTGTAATACACAAATTTTTTTGAATTTTTTGTGCGGAAAAATCGATTTTGGTCGAAAAATTTTGGTGTTATTTTGTTCGTCTCATTTAGCTATAAAAAGCTGCTACAATATTCATTTTATGAAAATTTAAAAAAATCGATTATTTTAAAAAAAGTTTGTGTATTACAACGAAAACATGTACACAAATTCAAAATTTCAAACGTAATTTTCTCGAAACTACAACGATTCAGAACATGCTGTAAAACAAAGAATGCTTCATTTTTCATGAACTTTCCGGATATCAACAAAATAATGGCAACTTTTCCTCCACTGAACTGGTCCTTTAAAGGACCATTTCTTATCCACGTATGTTTCAACACATAGAAAAACGGCAAAAAGTGTGTGCCGACATATCGGAAAAACAGCCTATAAATTTTCTGCCAAAAATGAGGTATTTTTCAAACTTAAGGATTCCATATCTTTCTTAAAACGACGATTCACAAAAAACCCATCCTTATTGTTATGCAGGAGGGTCTGCCCGACAATCTATAAGACGACTTTTTTTAATTGGGTTTAGAATAAAAAACTTGATGCTTTTTGAAACATGGTCACCATGGCAGAAAATCGACCATGTTTTAAAAAAAAAGAGTAAGGATTCCATATCTTTCTTAAAACGACGATTCATAAAAAACCCATCCTTATTGATATGCAGGAGGGTCTCCTCGACAATCTATAAGACGACTTTTTTAAATTGAATTTGAAATAAAAAACTTGATGCTTTTTGAAACATGGTCACCCTGGCAGAAAAACATGGTCATCCTGAATTTTTGACATTTTTACCCCTCTCTCCCCCCAGTAGAGGTACTCCTTGAAGTAAAAACTTGATAATTCCATCGGATTCGTGTTCCCCATAGCCGAAAACCCCCGAGTATCAAAAATGAACAAAAAACAAAAGTTGGCACAGACTTATTGCCGCTTGAAACAGACGTGTTATCAGGGATCGAAAATGGGTTATCACTCACCACCTATGGATGGTACCACCCACTATTGGGTGAAATTCAAGTTTTTTTAATTTTCACCAAAATAATCATATAGGTTTGTCTATGCGAGGAATCGATTTCGCGCATTACCGAACCTTAAAAACGCTTCCCTGACCCCGAATTAGCCTATTTTCGCTTCAATACACATGCCTCTTCTCTGAATCAGGGAAACGTTTTTAAGGTTTGGCAATGCACATAGTCGATTCCTCGCATAGAAAAACCCTTTGTAGAGTTATTTTGGTGAAAATTAAAAAACTTTAAATTTTTTTGAAAAAAGGGATTGAGCTACTTAACAAGTATGCTGAAAATAGTATTTTTATTTGTTGTGAAGTGTCCAGTAAAGCGCAAGGGTAATTTGCATTCGCGGATTTTATTTCTGGACATTCAAATTTGATATTTTGTAATTAACGAAAGTAATTTTTTTGGGGTATAATTGGAGACGTAATGCATAAGGGATCAAAGAATGTCCCAATTTTTGCATATAAGAAGACATAATAAAAGAATATAACCGGAAGACCGGCGCTCAAGGGATCGTCCCAAAAATTTTTGTCAGAGAAGCTTGTTTAAGGTTCAGCAATGCGCGCAATCGATTTCTCGATAGAAAAACTCTCTGTATGGCTATTTTGGTCTAAATTTATAAGATGAAAAATTTTGAAAAAATCGGCCCAAAATCCTGTTGGCCACCCTATAGGCCAACAAGCAAAATTGTTTTAGTATGTAAGATTCCAACTACTTCAGCTTTGGAAGTTTATTGAGACATAAGTGATGGTTTTTTAAGTTATGCATATACAAGACATAACCTAAAGCCCAATAGGGAATTTGTCACACAAAAAGCTAAACTAGAACACAAATATTATAAAAATAAAAAAAGTCAATTCCTATTTCCGCGCGTTACAGCGAGACCTCAGGAATGGTAAATCGGATTGACATGCTGCCTTTTTTTAAAGGGAGATGGTCCAACTTAGAGCCGGGTAGAAAATTTTTTAACAAGTGACTATCTAGGGGTAATTTTATGCGCGGAATCGATTGCGCGCATTCCCGAAGCATGAAAACGCTTCATTGACCCTGATTCAGGGAAGGAATCGATATATTGAGGCGAAAATCAAATATTTTCGGATTTTTATGAGAAAACTGTCGATTCTTAGGTTTTTCTAGGTGGGGAATCGATTGCGCGCACTCCCGAATCTTGGAAACGCTTCCTTGAGGGAAGAAATCGGTGTTTTGAAGCGAAAATCTGAAAGTGCGATTTTTTGTTTTTTCCTGAATCAGGGTCAAGGAAGTGTTTTCATGCTTCGGGAATGCGCGCAATCGATTCCGCGCATAAAATTACCCCTAGAGAGTCACTTGTTAAAAAATTTTCTACCCGGCTCTAAGTTGGACCTCTTTAATAATTAGTATGTAAGGGGTAGGTGTACAGGAAAGCAAAAAAAATTTGGGTTCACCATAAAAAGGGGGATGAATCCAAATCTTAGACTTAGGCTTTATGCTTTAGCCTTAGGCTTAGGCTAAGGCTTACGCTTAGCCTCAGGCCTAAACCTAAGACTAAGGCCAAAGCCTATTTTGGGTTTCTAAATTTCGAGTTCTAAATTTTGAGTTAGAATCCCCAACTTAGGCTTATACGCGCTAGTTCATTGTTAAAAACGTTGGTAAATTTTAGGACAACACTAGACCATACAAGGCGAAACAGATAACATAGGGAAAAAATAAAACGCAATAGGAAAATCTTTGATCAGAAAAAAGAGTTTCAGAAAATAACAAAAATAGAAACTTACTCAAACACTTAATTTAAACTCTCTTATGAAGAATGGCGAGTCTGAGTATCATGAGTGTAATTAAGAAACAATCATTTTTTAATATTGTTTGCCAAAGTTTAAAAAACGTCTTCTCTTTAAGTTTAAAGAACATCTTCTTTTTAAAATGACAAAAAATTTTTTTGAATTTTTCAAAAAATTTCCTTATATAGAGATAAAACCTTGGGGAAAAAAATTTTCTATCTTATTTGTCAACATTGAAAGAAAAGTTGCGTTTTAAAGAAAAAGTATCAAGTTTCAACAGACAGCCCAAATATAGGAGTGACAGGGCACACATATTTTTTGAATAGGCTTATTTAATAATTTATGATGCTTTTAAACCAATAGCTTTATTTAAACTTTCAAAAAAGAAGCAAAATTGGCGGTACACTAGGAATGTGAGACGCGAATCCCGTAATCCAACAGAAGTTAAATGTAAATTTATGGCGGGAGGAGAACACCATTTTGGGGCCATAAAAATTGGCCAAGCGCAAAAATGAAACATCTCCAATTTGTCACTGGATAAATGACTATTTTATAGGAAGAAAAGATCTAAAATTTAGAAGCTACTTACACAATAGGGGGGCCACCCACGTGAAAAAATTTTCGAAATTTTTTTTCTGAAAATGCCCTTTTTACCCCTCTAGGGGGTAAAAAGGCGGGGAATCCGAATTTGCGGGGAATCCGAATTTGATATTTCCAAAGCGAAAAAATGCTTTCCTGATCCAGGGAAGGCGCATTGTGTATTAAAGCAAAAATCGCATCTTTTCGCTTCAATACACAATACACATTCTCTGGATTGAAAAATTCGTCAAAAATTGAAAATTTGAAAAGTCACAAAAATCGCATTTTTTTTCAAAAAACGCTTTTCTGATCCAGGGAAGGCCTGTGTATTGAAGCGAAAAGTCGCAAAAATGCAAATTTTCCAACTTTTTGCTTCAATAGACAGGCCTTCCCTGAATCAGGGAAGTGTTTTTTCGCTTCGAAAATGTCAAATTCAGATTGTTTTATCCCTTTACCCTCTAAAGGGGTCATCAGAAAAAAATTTTGAAAATTTTTTTACTTGGGTGGCCTCCCCCTATTATGTAGTAGCTCCAAAATTTACACTATCAAGGATTAGTAGCGAACTGTCAGTCAGGGATTTTTAAAATTCCAACGAAAAATGAATCAGGGTAAAAATATAAGAAACATGCCACAAAAAGTTTTTGCTATCAGCATCAGGAAAAATGGGAAAAAATATTTTAAAAAATTGAAAAAAATAAAACTTTAAAGTGCAAAAAAATAAAGCTTTAAACGGGAATTGAACCAGAGACCTTAAATGTTGAAGACCGATGCGTTAGCCAATGCGCCATAAGAGCTTATAAATTATTTTGTTTGAAATTTATCAAGTCAACATATTATTTTCTGATTTTGTCGATTTATTTTTATAAATATATTTTATTTTTTTAACAATACTTTAATTTTTTCATCCATAACTGAATAGAAAGTAATCATAATAAAAAATAAAATATATTTACAAAAATAAATCGACAAAATCAGAAAATAATATGTTGACTTGATAAATTTCAAACAAAATAATTTATAAGCGCTTATGGCGCATTGGCTAACGCATCGGTCTTCAACGTTTAAGGTCTCGGGTTCAATTCCCGTTTAAAGCTTTATTTTTTTGCACTTTAAAGTTTTATTTTTTTCAATTTTTTAAAATATTTTTTCCCATTTTTCCTGATGCTGATAGCAAAAACTTTTTGTGGCATGTTTCTTATATTTTTACCCTGATTCATTTTTCGTTGGAATTTTAAAAATCCCTGACTGACAGTTCGCTACTAATCCTTGTATAGAAAATAAGGCTATGAAAAAATCGAGATTTTAGAAGAAAAATTTTAAGGCGTAAAAATTATCGGTACTACTCAGGATTATTAAATGAGGAATATTATGCTGCAAAATTTTTTTTGAAAAAAATTGATTTTAACGAAGGCAAAAAAGTGATTCGATCGAGCAATCGAACCCTCCGCCCTTTAAAGTCAAAGTCAAGCACATTACCACTGAACTATGAAGGAAAAAATTTTCGTTTTTACAATTCAATAAAAATTTTATAAATTTTTTGAAACAAACTTTTTTCAAAAAATTTTCGGAGTAGTACCAAATTATCAATAGTCTAAAAATAAGACTTGTGTTATTTATCCAAAAAATTTCCAATTGATCAATTCAAGAATCGAAAAAATGAACAGATCAGTTGGTTGGTCAACACCTTTCCATCAATATTATCCCAATTTGTTACAAAATTTCTAGAGGACAATGAGAGACCAGGAATTAAAAATGAATCAGCGAGAAAAACTGCTCGGGATTACACGTCAAAAAGCTTGAGGTGCGTTTATTCGTAAAAAATTTGGCGGCTCTAGGGCATAAATGCCAGGTGATTAACTGACAATGATAAATGAACGACCCTCACCGATCAGCTATAAGCTAATCTCGTCGATTTTGTGTGCAAATTTGCGGACGAGCCAAGAAATCAAACATTTTCAAACCTTGAGGACAATTGGAGTTTTTTATAGGCTTAACACACTTCCCTGCCGACGTTAAGTTAATAGTTTTTCGGAAAGTACATTTAATGAGGAATATTATGATGCGAAAATTTTTTGAACAAAAGTTTGTTTCAAATTTAAAAACGAAACTTTTGTCCTTCATAGTTCAGTGGTAATGTGCTTGACTTTTACTTTAAAGAGCCAAGGGTTCAATTCCCCGATCGAAATAACTTTTTTGCTTTTATTCTTTTCCTTAAAAGTCAATGCCACGTACCTACAGTTTTATGCAAAATTTTTTTTTCAAATTGGCTAATTTTTGTATATAGGGGTAACTTTTTATGAGGGAATCGATTGCGCGCATTCCCGAATCTTGAAAATGTTTCCTTGACCCTGATTCAGGGAAAGTGATTGGTGTATTGAAACGAAAATGGACTAAAATTCGATTTTTCGCCGTAAAACCAGCTAAATTCGAGATTTTGTGTCCCCTAAATCAGCTGTTTAGGAGACGTTTGCGCGCATTCTCAAACTTTGAAAACGTTTCCCTGACCCTATTCCAATGAAAATATTGGGTGTAGTCGACTTTCGCTTCAATACACCTACTATCTTCCCTGAATCAGGGTCAGAGAAACATTTTTACGCTTCAGGAATGCGTACAAAAAACGATTTAATGCAATTTTTCGACTTTTCGCTTCAATACACAGGCTTTCTCTGAATCAGGAAAATGTTTTTTGCTTTGAAAATGTCAAACTCGGATTCCCCGTATGTTATTTTACCCCTAAAGGAATCATTTCCAGAAAAAATTTTCGAACAATTTTTCACGTGGGTGTTACGTAGTAGCTCCAAAATTCAATAAGCAAATCTAAAAACAAACTTCACATGATGGATGATCCTCTTGAAATATTCTTTTTATCAAAACATACATTTTTCATTCAAATCAATACGAATAGCCCCACCAATTGGATGAATGAAAACAATATAGATCACCTGCTATTTATTTTTTAATAAAAGATCTATGCAAAAATTTTTTGTCTAGAATTTTTCATGGGATCTTGAAAAAAAAGAAAATAAAAAATGGTGTCCTGTCATTCTCAAAAAGTAAGCAAAATCACGAATTTAAAGAACAAGTCCACTTTTGGAGAAATGATGCCATGTGATAGAGTATAAAATTTCGAGCATTTTTTGCTTTTACGCCACTACTTGAAAATCTAACCGTAAAAAGTTATGGGCGAAGCAAAAAAATTTTCAAACTAGTTTGAACATTGAAACGAAATTCCTGATTTATGGTTCAGATTGTTTATTGAAACGATTTAATCAGTCATTATAAAATTCAAACCCCTTGAGCATTTGGGAAAAAATAAATACAGCATTTTTTATAACTAGGCGAGACGAATAAAGAAAAGGGAAAAACTTTTGGACGGTAAGGGGAATCAACCCCGGACCGTCAAATCATTGGCCTGCAACCAATCCACTGAGCCATTCTGCTTTTTGACAATCACGTTTGAAAATTTTTGACAAAATTTCAAACGCGATTATCTCGAAAGGGTTAAACTGTCAAGGGGTACCGTAGAAACAAAAAATGATCAGTACAAATTCCTCTTAAATGGGGGTGACATTTCAAAATTTTTCGATTTTCGTTTCAATACACACATCTATTTCCCTGAATCAGGATCAAGGAAGCATTTTCATGCTTCGGGAATGCGCGCAATCGATTTTCCGTATGATTTTAGGTCTATATAGGCTGTTTTGGCAAAAAATTTTTTTCGGAGATTAGCCCCTGATTCTTAACCTCTTTAAAATTTGAAAAAATTCTAAATTCTAAATGAAATGTTTGACTCAAGCATAATAAAAAAATCTTTTTTATAAAAAATATCAGCTCAAGCATTTTAAAAATGAAACAAATAAAATAATCTCGTGATAAAATCATTGAACAAATTGTTCCGACCTCGAAAAAAGCTCACAAGTTGAGGCCATAAAAAACACTCGCTGATAGAACGTCAAGAATTTTGGTAGAATCTCGTTAGACGGAAACATAACGGCCTTAGATAAATCACACAAAAGTCGGGCACCAAGCAACACCCTTGGTTTCACGTAGCAAAAAGAAGAGAAACCCAATAACACTTTTCGATCAAGCGCTCAAATTATCCACCCATTGAACGCCACAAGTTTTATGAGGTGGATATGTGTAAAATTCGGCAAACTTTAGTAGATGCCGAAATCTTTGTGAAAAAATTTCTACTTTTTATTAGGTGATTTGTCAAAATTGAGTGGTGTAACAAAATAAAATATCGCGAGCTAGTTCACTAGTTGTGTGGCGCTTATCATGGTCCAAAAGTCGAAATTTTTCTTTCTTAAAAATTTTTGCAACAAAAATAAAAATTTTTGCAACAAAGTTGTTATTTATAAAAAGAAAGAAATTCACGTTAAATTATAAGCAAAATTAAAAATCCGATTTTTATCGTGAACTTGGCTCAGTGGTAGTGTTCCAAGATTCGAGTCTAAGAGTCTTGAAACACGAAGTGACTTGAAATTTTTTTATATTCTGAAAAAGCATACTTGATAACCCTTTAGAAATAACAAAATTAGCTGCTATAACTCTAATCCTGAGGAAGAAGAAAAATTTTTAAGAAAAGGCAAAAACTTTTGGATAGCAATGGGAGTCGAACCCTGAAACATCATCTCATTAGCCTGCATCAATCCACTGAGCCACTCTGCTTTTTGATTAAAGGGATCATTTTTTACTTATATAGTAATGTATATTTTGTATCTCCTTGGGGTTAGAGTATAGCAGCTAATTGTGTTATTTCTAAAAGGCTATCAGGTATGCTCTTTTAAAATATTATAGGACTTTTTGAAAAATTCAAGCTTTTGAAAAATTTCGTGCATGTTCCTTGTAAGAAAAAAAAACAGATTACAACAAAATCCCCTATAACGTTTTAGAAAGTCAAAAATGACAGCCTTACATAGCCAAATAGCTGAACCTAGAGCCGGCCAACACCCCCAAAGTCCATCCCAATTTTTGAGGTCAAAAACAGAACAGCCGAGTAAAGAGCAAATGTCGATCATTTTCGGCGCGCCGGCGTTTATCTTACAACAAATATGCATTTAAACTAATTTTCAAGAAAAGTGTTCCCCAACAAAAACATTTCTTTAATATTCTCAAAACTCATTTAGACTCACGAAATGCTCTTAACTTAATCATCGTAGATGTTTTTTTGAGTTTTCAAGCGGAAGATAAATTTAAAAACAAGTTTCAGGCAATATTTTTAGCAAAGACAAAAATTTGATCATTGTTTTTCTTAAAGGTCTTGAAAAAAGTCCACTCGGAAAAAAAACATTATGAAAAAGTTATATATTCGTAAAGTTCATGAAAAATGGAACATTTTTTGTTTTTATGGCATGTTTTGAATCGTTGGCGGTGAGACACTTGCAGACGGACATTTGCGAATGGGACATTTGCGGACGGACTTTTGCGGACAGGAATTTTGCGGACAGGACATTTGTGGACAGGACATTTGCGGACGGAACATTTGCGGACGGACTTTTGCGGACGGGAATTTTGCGGAAGCCGATAATTTTTTTAATTTTTTTCAAAAAATTCAAATTTTTCAAACGTTTCGTCCGCAAATGTCCATCCGCAAATGTTCCGTCCGCAAATGTCCCATCCGCAAATATCCGTCCGCAAATGTCCGTCCACAAATATCCCATCCGCAAATGTCCCAGCCGCAAATGTCCGTCCGCAAGTGTCTCACCGCCGAATCGTTGTTGTTTTTGAGATAAACGCATGTGAAGTTTCGTCTTTGTATTACAACGAAAACATGAACGCAGTGAAAATTCGTCCCTGAATCAATGTTTTGCAAGAACTTTGAGCAAGAAGTCAAAGTTGTGTGTATTGACGCGAAAATTAAAAAAAATTTCGTTTTTCATCCACCCATTCATTCGAAGACCATTAGCTGACCCATTGAAAGAACTGCCACATGTGCAATCATATAGAGCAAGAAGTGGCTTAATCAATTGTGTCGGTGTTCGCGAATCGAAATTTTGGAAGTGGACGAATATACATTTGTTTTGCAAGAACTTTGAGCAAGAAGTAGCAACATCATTTGATATGTTCGATGAGCAAAATTTAACAAATGTGTTTGATTTTAGATTTGTCAATGGAGAAAATTTGTGGCGGCCAATCTTATATAAGAATCAAACGGCATAAATGGGCTTTTCGATTTGATGGAAAAATACGCTTTTTTGAAATCTGTGTATTACAACGAAAACATGAACGCAGTGAAAATTCGCCCCTGAATCAATACTAGTTGTGTATTGACGCGAAATTTTTTTTAAATTTCGTGAAAAGAGCAAATTTGGGGGCTCTTTGAAAATTTTCGAAACGGACTTTTCGAAACGAAAACGGATCACGGCTAACGTTTATCGGGGGAACTTTTGATGGAATAGTAGCAGAACACGGATAATATATTTATTTAGTCGAGGTAAATTATCGATTACAATTGGTACTAGTTCGGATTAGAATCGAATGAGCCCGATACGTGAAAATTCTTCCTTGATTCAGGGACGGTGTATTGAAGCGAAAATCAAAACTTTTAGTTTTTTGTAAAAAAAACCCTAAATCAAGGTCAAGGAAGCATTTTCACGCATCAGGAATACGCGCATTCGATTCGAAGAAAAACTCCTATAGGAGTCATTTTTAGAAAATAGTATAAAAAATTTTCCCGGATTTTGAACCTCCTGTCATTTTGGGTCGCTAATCCGAACTAGCACCTTAAAGCTTTACTCCTAGATTATATTACAAATAAAAATAAATACAACGTAATAATTTCTATTTTTTCTTTTCTTCTATTACTCTTGAATCGCCCATATCTTGTTTGAGATGAATTGCAAAATCTATGAGTTGAAGATCTTCTAACATACTAGACTTTTGGGCATTCAATTTTAAGCATTTATCTTTGAAGCATGATCCTTCAAAACAGGGATCATCTTCTATAATATAGAAAAGGTTGATCAATGTCTCAAATCAACTTGTTACCATTACTCAATCCAGTACAATTTCCATTTAAACGTATTTTTGAAGCACATTTTGCTTCACTACCATGTCCATCACAAAATAAGTATTTTGAGCCACAATCCGGATTTTCATATGTGCATGTTGGACGTGATCCATAGCTGAATGTTTCATCAATATCGTTGTTTATTAGACCTCGGATATGGCAATCTGACTAAAAATCAGAAATAAAAAAAATTTAAGACAATATATAATAGACAACGATATTGATGAAACATTCAACTATGGATCACGTCCAACATGCACATATGAAAATCCGGGTTGTGGCTCAAAATACTTATTTTGTGATGGACATGGTAGTGAAGCAAAATGTGCTTCAAAAATACGTTAAAATGGAAGATTGAACCTGGAGCCCAATGTTGCTTAACTTCCAGATCGGACGGGATCACGGCCTAGAGCCCGCTCAAACAATTTAACATCATTCCCTCTAGACGAGTGTTCAAGATGTCGCCTCTTAAACTCGAATTTTGACGAATTTTTTAAATTTGCATCAAAATCAAAGTTTCATTGGTGTATAACATGATCGAAAAGGGTACCTTACATAAGCCAAACCCAAACATTTCTTTCAGATTCGTGTTTGTCGTGTCAACAAATCCCCGAGTACAAAAATCAGCTAAATTGAAGTCATTTTAGATAAGATAAAAATGCCCTGATTTTATGAAGATACTCCATCTAGAAAGGGACCTTACAGTGATCTAAATTAAAATTTTCAGTTGGGTTCGTGTTCGCCATAGCTACAACCCCCGAGAAAAAAAATCCTGTAGAAAAAAACTGGGGGTAGAATCTCGAAAACGCATGTTTTTCGCATTTTTGAGCTAAAAAATCAAGTCTTTTTCGAAAAAATTTTTTCTAAAAAAAGAATTTCATTTCATTTTCGTCACATGGACTTCCGCGTGATTTATCATTATTTCTTCGACAAATGGAAATATACAGGTTACTTGTCTTGTCGGTGAATATAAATTAAGAAGTCATGAGTCCAAGAGTTCCTTATTTTTCTCAAAATACACTTTAGTCTAACTAAACCTCTACTTGTGAATAACATCATTAATTTTTTCAAAAATATCGAAATTTTTGCTCAAAAATTTCGATTTTGATCAAAAATTTGATTTTGAGCAATAATTTCGATTTTTGAGCAAAAATCAAAGTTGTTATCTAATCAAATTTTTACTCAAAATTGATCTTTTTGAGCAAAATTCGATATTTTTGCTCAAAATAGAAATTATTGCTTAAAATAGAAATTGACTGATTTTACCGCACAACAATATTTTTTCTTCTTTCATTATTCCAAACTCTTCAGGATGCGAACCATTTACGCCGAATATACGATCATTGGACTTTATTCGACGTTGGCTATAATTGGAGTTGTTGGAAATCTATGGTTTATGACTACAGTCCTCAGTCAACTTCTAACTTGTTGTGCTCCTACTACTCGACAACATGGCTATAGAAGGCGTGATATTGGAGTGCAATCTTCGGCTTGCATATACCTTCTAATTCTATCTGTGGTTGATCTAATTTCATTTATTCCAGTTCCACTATTGGCGACAGATATTGTCAACTCTTATTGGCCATTTGGAACAGCTCTATGCAAATTATTATACATGTCTGAAGGTGTTCATACATCCCTTTCGACACTAGTGTTGGTGGCGTTAAGTGTAGATCGTTATATAGCAGTTTGCAAACCTGGTTTATTTTGGCCTCGGCAATCTAGATTTGCGCTTTATGTCATCTTATTTTGTTGCTTGATCTCTTTATTTTTTATTTTGCCTATTACTCTAAATTCTCAAGTGAATCTTATGCTGGACATGAGACATATTGAAAGAGAAAAGTGTATTGTTCAAATGAGTAAAACTTTTGATCTTTTACATACTATTAATTGCTATATTATTCCTTTATTCTTGATTTGTGCCGTGTATTTGGGAATATTATGTCGGATTACATGCTTTAGTCTAGTAGGTCGTCGTACTAGCATTAGCCTTAGTTGGGATGTGACGTGCTCAGCTCTAATAGTAGCATTTTATTTTATTTTGTGGACACCCTATTGGGTTTTTCGTATTGTTTCATTAAGTGGTAAGTAACTTCAATGCCCATTTCTAGATGGTCTTAAGCTTGTAGAGTTGGTTAGTGCTTATTAAAAAACACCAGTCTAGTGTTGTGTTTTTGATGCCATGTGAAAGAGCGCAAAATTTCGAGCATTTTTTGCTTTTACGACACCAATTGAAAATATAACCGTAAAAAGTTATGAGCGAAACAAAAATTTTTCAAACGAGTTTAAGAATTGAAACGAAGAGCTTGTGGATTATTTATTAAAACGATTTAATAAAACACTATAAAATTTAAAAACCTTGAACATTTGGGAAAAATCAATACAGCATTTGTATAGCTCGCCGAGACGAACCCAATGACTCGAAAATTATTGAATTTGCACAATGTTGCGGGTTATTGAAACGAAAACCCTGATTTCATATTTTTGTTGAGATTTTTACATTTTCTCATTCCAGATGTTCTTCAAACCGATACTCCAAGTTTTCAAACAGAAGACGAAACTCAATTTGATACAATAGCCTATGAGCGTCTAAAATTTCGTAACATGCTCCTGTTATATTTGTTACATGGGTTGCTTTATATTCAGAGTGCTTTCAGCTGGCTATTCTACGCGTCTCTTAACAGAAATTTACAGTACGCGTCTCGTTGTGCACTTGGTCCACATTCCGAATTTACGAGTACTCATGACGAACCTGCTCATACTGCTTCAGAAACTGCAAGTAATCTCCCCCTTATGGAAAGATCTACAATTCATGAGCGCTAATATTAAATCGGCTAGCATTGATACTGGAAATAGCTTTTTGAAAATTTCTTCATTTAGTTCTAAATCCCGAATTCGACTTTTATGTATTTTTTTATTCATGTGTGGGAAATTTTTTGAAAGTCATTTCAGATAAAAAATCGGTGAGCCAAAAGTTCAAAACTACTCTTCAGCATACTTTTGGCTGCCCGATTTTTGATCTGAATGAATTTCAAAAATTTTCCCACGCATGAATCTCACTAATAAATTTAAACTCAGATCATTTAACATTAATGGCAGGGGTCTTTGAATGTTCGAGAAATTGCCTCTTAAAATTTCTTGAAAAAATTTTATCTTCGAAAATTAAGACTTTTTTTGACCGTTCTATCTTCATTCGTCTACTAAATTTTAGTTTAACAATTTGTGTCAGATGATTTTTCCATCAAAAGGTTATACTTCTAAACAATGAAGAGGAATTTGCGCCGTTTTTATCTTGACGTTTTACAATAAATTAGACAATTGCTTGAAGAGCTTCTTGAACCAATATACAGGGTGTTCAAGAATTTACCACGGATTTTTGAAAATTCAAACAAATCCGAGAAACTTCAATTTTTGGGTCGTTTTTACACGTGGGATCGAAAATTTTTTCCTCGGATTTTTTTAAAAACACGCTAGAAATGTTCGCCATGTTGGAATGCATCGATCAGTGAACAATTTTGGCCGAAAAAAATAATCTAGGGTGCTATAGACGGGTTAGAAAATTCAAAAAATCAACGTAAAATCGGGTTTTTGAGCTTCAGACAGGGTTTTGGAATTGTTGTCGACCGCGGGTTGACTCGAAATGTCTTTAAAAAACTTTCTTCTTTCAGGTTTGTGTTCGTCGTGTCAAAAAATCCTCGAGTACAACAAATCAGCTAAATTGAAGCCATTTTTGATAAGATAAAAATGCCCTGATTTTATTAAGATGCTCCATCCAGAAGGGGACCTTACAGTATCCAAATTAAAAATTTCAGTTCGTCATATCCAAAACCCCTCCCCCCCCGTAGAATGTTTGATTTTCATCAAAGACAAAAATTTGATCATTGTTTTTCTTAAAGGTCTCAAAAAAGTCCACTCGGGAAAAAACATTATGAAAAAGTTATATATTCGTAAAGTTCATGAAAAATGGAGCATTTTTTGTTTTTACGGCATGTTCTGAATCGTTGGCGGTGAGACACTTGCGGACGGGCATTTGCGAACGGGACATTTGCGGACGGACTTTTGCGGACGGACTTTTGCGGGCGGACATTTGCGGACGGGATATTTGCGGACGGGATATTTGCGGACGGACTTTTGCGGACAGGATATTTGCGGGAGGACATTTGTGGACGGGATATTTGCGGACGGACTTTTGTGGACGGAACATTTGCGGACGGGAATTTTGCGGAAGCCAATAATTTTTTTAAATTTTTTCAAAAAATTCAAATTTTTCAAACGTTTCGTCCTCAAATGTCCGTTCGCAAGTGTCTCACCGCCGAATCGTTGTTGTTTTTGAGATAAACGCATGTGAAGTTTCGTCTGTGTATTACAACGAAAACATGAAGGCAGTGAAAAGTCGTCCTTGAATCAATACTAGTTGTGTATTGACACGAAAATTTTTAAAAAATTTCGTGAAAAAAGCAAATTTGGAAATTTTCAAAACAGACTATTTCGAAACAAAAACGGATTTTAAAATTTGAAGCGAAAATGGTTATTTTTAAAGAAAAAGTGAAAATTGTCATTTTTTGTATCAGAGAATCAATTGCACGCATTCCCGGAGCGTGAAAACGCTTCCCTAAACCTGATTCAGGAAAAATTGGTTTTGAAGCGAAAATGGTTATTTTGGTTTTTGTGATTTCCATTTTGAGTGAATTCCAGATTTAAAAAATGCGAAAAACAAACATAACCATTTTTGCTTCAAAACCTTTTTTCCTGAATCAGGGAAGCGCTTCACGCTCCAGGAATGTGCACAATAGATTCCCCCTCATAAAATTACCCCTAGAGTGATCATCTTTAGAAAAAAAATTCCCCAAAAAATAAAGAAGCCATCTTTTTTGTCCTGTACCTTGTATAATAAATTTATTGTTCAAATTTTATACAAATAATATTTGGCAAGATAAATGAATCGTATTGTAGAAATTAATGAGTACTTTTTTGTTAGAAATTTGTACATACAGTGACTTGGAATGTGTTTTTAAAGGTCAAATTCTTACAGCGTGAGCCGTAAGAATTTTGGCTCACTCTGTATAAATCATGTCCTAAGTTGCAGATTTTTTAGATGTTTGGAACCCACTAAAAATTACTTTTTTGGCCCTTCAAAAAAATCCTCTCCCTCATGAGGGGCATCTGGTGAAGATCTGCAACATAGGATCATATATATGTTACCGTTTTATCTGAAAGGCCTGGGCTTAGGCCTAAGCCTAAGCTTAAGCCTAGGCCTTTCAGATAAGACTAGTTTTATCAGATAAAACTGATTTTCAGTTAAAACAGTAACAATACATCTCATTGAGATGAATAAATAAAATAGTATGAATAAAATATATAAAAAAATACAAAAAAGCGCTATAAAAAATTAATATTTATTTTAAAGTACCATTCATAAAGCCCGTTAAGCGATCAATTTTGTTATCAAGCTAAAAAGTTTAGTAGATCTTTTATAAAATAATATGGCCAAGCGCTAACGCGCTCGCGGTTTCTCCGAGAATGACTCCAAACGTTTACTCCTATAGAAGTAAACGCTTGGAGTACTATAGTAGTAGGATAAAAAGATACCTCATTCGACTTCCGATTAAGCTCCATTTGTAAGT
>JAQGBS010000777.1:0-19015 GCA_034698545.1 Acrobeloides obliquus
GGCTTAATATAAAATTACAATAAATTTTCGTTATTATTTCTAGTCACTATTCTCTAGTCACTATTCTCTAGTCACTATTCTCTAGTCACTAGTCTCTAGTCACTAGTCTCTAGTCACAAGTCACTAGTCACTAGTCACTAGTCACTAGTCACAAGACACTAGTCACAAGTCACTAGTCACTAGTCAACAATTGAAACAGGCCCCAGGTACAGTCGTGCAGGTCCAGACACAACATATAGTTGTCCGTGTACCAACTTTTTGGTACATGGAAGTTAAAAGTCCAAACTTATAGTCCAACAAGCTACACATTAACAATCCCCCCCCCCCAGTTTGGGGGAGGGGAGAGACACCGAGCAGCCAATTTTTAGGGTCACCGAGCATCGATTTAAAAAAAATTTTTAATAAGAGTTCTCCATTATGATTTTTCATCAAAAAATGATCAAAATTTACCTTTTTTCAGAAAAATTTTTGATTTTAAATGACACACCAGAAGCCCATTTTAAACAACTACAAGTGCTGTGGAAAAAAAGAACTTAAAAATACATATTTGAAAATAATAGAAAAATGTATTTATTTATTCGTCAAAAAAACAAAAAACTTTTTGATCTCCTAAGACGTTTTTCATAAAATATTTATTGTATACAGTTGCTTTTACGAAACTTTTCTATTTTTAATCCAACTTCAATACATTCTTTGTAATTCCCAAAAGCACCTGCCGTTTTTTCAATTAATCGTTGATATTCATTTTTTATTCTTTAACCTAAATATCCTATTTAATTTGTCACGAGTTAATGTTTTCTCCACCGACTATGCTAAACTATTCTTCAAATGCTTTCCAATCATCTATTTTATTCGAAATCTATTCAAAAACAGTTGTAATAATGCTAGGTGTCAACACCCTAGCCTTCATTTTTATGTCTTACGCCATAATTTTTCACGGAAAAACCATGGGTGTATATCGTTGGCTGTTGCTACAATGCTTTATTTTTAGTTATACTTTGGATATAATCATATCTGCCGAACATATGACCGTCTTTCTTCCTGTCCTTATATTCTATTTTGATGGAATTTCTGGTGGAATTTTAAGTGTTAAAGCTTCTGTGATAATGTTGCTCAGCGCTGCATGTGCAAAAATGATATCGGTTTTTACTTTGATTGCGTATAGATTTGCTATGTGTATACCTGGGAAATTTCAAGGATTTATGAAGGAAACTAAAAATTTATTGATTTTTTTATTTTTTAGTCTTTCATTTTCTTTAGCACCAATGTTAGTATTATTTTTGAACATAGAAGTAAGATGTTTTATGGAACACGTGTATACCATAGGTTAATAGGGGGAGTCCATTCTTCAAAAAAATTTGCGGGGGGGGGGGAGGATCTTTGCCTAAAAATACACTTTTTAGTCATTTTTTGGGTCAAAAATAAGATCTTTCCATTTTTTTACAAAAAGGGAATATTTTTCGGTCGAAAATTTGCGGTAGAGGGGGGGGGACCACTAGTGCTAGTACTTTAGTGGGACCCTATCCACCTATGGTGTATACTACATTGGCAATATTTAAACCCATCCGAATTAAGATTCAGTTTTGAAGGGTCGACTTTTTTGGCTATTTTTTGGTAATTTTTTGCTTTTTGGAAATTCGAAATACAGAACTGTCCCCCCCCCCCCCAACGGATAATGTTAAAATTTCTTTTTCCAACAATTTTGAAAAAATTACACCATTCTCCCTCCTCCCGTCGTTAAATCCTGGATACGGGTCTGGGTAGTGAAAAGATTTGACACACCGATCAAAATAAAAATATAAACAATTTTCAATATTTTTATTTAGATGCCTGCTGATGAAGTAGACAATTTCCTGGCCGAACAAGCGCCTGCCTTAAAAAACTTTTCTTTCGGACACAATCTTGCTGCTATCGAACGCACAGTTACCGTTCAAATTGTTGCTGCTGTCCATGAGCTCTTATTAATTATTGGACAAAGCATTGCTCTCTATACTATGATCTACATGTATTATGCTATCAGAAAGTTAAAAACAAACATGACGAATAGCACACACCAACTACAAATGCTTCTTCATTTGTCAGTAGTTATTGAGGCATCAATTATTGGCATAACAATAACTATACCTCTTTCGTTTGTTGGAATAATGGTCATATTTCCGATTCCATATGGAAGCTATATTGCTTATATAGCTTTTATTTTAATGAGTTTTCAAACTTCTTTGGCTGCCCTAGCTCAATTTTATTTTATCAAACCATTCAGAAAGTGTGCCATGGATTTTGTTCATTGTGTGTTAAAAATATTTTTCGGGAAGAAGGTTGTTAATTCGAATGTTTGGGTTGTTAAAAATTCAGTATATCCAAATCAAATTTAGTTAAGGTAAATATTAAGTTCAATTACCTCCCTCCCCAAGAAATTCCAAATTATACTCTCTCCCCCGCCCATAGAAAATGGGTTTGAAATTTCAGCCCCCACGTAATTTTCAAAGTCATGAAAGACATAAGGAGGATCCTTAAGTTTTGGATTTTTTGGAAAAATCAAGAAAGTTTTTACTTTTTGAAAAAATTCTTGGAAAATGTTTTTAAGATGAAAATGCTCAGAAATTACAATTTTTATTGAAAAAAATGGAAAATTTGGACATTTTTGTTTTAAAAAATGGAAAATGTCTTTTTACCTCTGGTGAAAAAATAGAAAATTTGGGAATTTTTGATGAAAAATCAAACGGATGGCCGTAATGTTCAATTGTGACGGTTGTCCTAGTGCCTTGAATCCTCTTGGAGCCGGCTTTCGCTTCAATAAACAAATTTCTAGCCCTTAATAGGCCCCCAGGATTTAAAAAGATATCAAAATTGACTTTTAAATAAAAGAGTTGATCAAATTTTAATGTAAAAATAATTCGATTAATTGATTCAATGAATAAAGTTTTCATCATTTGATTCTTTCCATATTCATTTATGTACATTTTATACATTTCCCTAGAAACCACACATGAATTCTTCTTAGCTCATGATTCCCTAAATGTAATTAGTCAAATTTATAACACTAACTATTAAAAGGCTTTATAATAAAAACTGAAGTTGGTGAATTCAATTTCCCAAAAAATTTTTTTCTGACATCTGAACAAACAATGATCATAACCCAAGGTGAAGTCAAACAGATCGAATCAATTGAAATATTCTGAAAGAATCTAACAAATGGTATTAAGCCATAGAGTTGATAACTAATAATAATATACCATCCTACCTAAATTCTTGATATTAGAAGCTAATGGTTCATTCCAGACGTTAACAAATACCCTCCCAAAATTTTTAGTCCTTGATCGGTTGACAAAAAAGCACAATAAAGGAGACCCCCCCCCTCCTAGATCGGTTAACTAAGATTTTCAAAAAAATTTGATCGGAAAACTTCCAAAATTTGTGATCAGTGATCGGTTGACCCCCCCCCCCCCAATTTGAGGGGGGGGGGGAGTGTTAACATCTAGTTCTTTCTGTTGGAATGCCTATCGAGCGTTCCAACCAAAGGTGTAATGTAACACGAATTACGAGATTACGGGTTTTTTTGGCCAGTTTCGTAATTACGATTTACGAGTTACTGTAGCCGGTTAAATAGTGTAGATCGATACGAATAAATGAAGAGTGACTTGGTCAAACGAAGAGGCCTCATCCAGTGGCTAGCTGGCTGATTCAATGCCTAAGGGCTCTGATAATAATAATAAATATAATTCAGGTATCCTAAGTTCAAGTCCCCAACCGCCGCCAGCCCAATATTTTGAACGACTACATTACGAAATTTGAAAATTACGAATTACAGGTTACAAATTTTTTGAAATTACGAAGAACAAATTTGATAAAATCAAGACAAAAATGACCATCAAATTTTCATCAAAAATTGTTCAAAATTTCCATTTTTACATAAAAAATTATCATTATTTCGCCAAAAATCGTCATTTTCAGAATATTTCTCAGCACCATTTTTCTGGATTACAAAAAATTACGAAATTTAAAAATTACAAGAAATTATAAATTCCGAATTACCAAGTTCTTTCGGTTACGTTACACTGGTTCTAACCGATTGTTCCTAAGAGAAAGTCCGGTTGTTCAACTCGGAGGACTGATTCCATTAAGAAGAAGCAAAATTTTAGACTTACTTCAGTTAAACAATACATTACTTCATTGACAGAGATTAATAATGAAATGAAGCAAAGTTTAACTTCTAGATGAAATTCTTTTATTTTCTTTTTATCTTCAGATAATTTTAATTTTCGTCGATTTTTTATTAAAAGAATCATTGTCGTTAAATTGATTAAGAAACAGAGGATTCCGATTAAGCCTGATATAATGATAATACATTGTAGTACATACTAAATTCATTTCTCTGATTGGATTTAATACGATACTGAGAAGGCATTTCCTGAATTGTTTCAGATCTAATAAGCAGGCCCATAGGAAAGCGAAACTTTTGGGAGGGGCGAATTCAGAAATTTACCTTGGCCCCCTTTATTTTTTTTCGAAAATTTTCCAAAATTATGGCAAAATCAAAAGGGGGAACCAAGTCGATTTTTAAAGATTTTATCCAAAAAATTCTAAAAATCTCCTTTGTGCCCCTTATGACTTTTTTCGCTTCGATAATTGGAAAAAAATTTTGAAGTAAAAAAACAGCGCCGCTTGTTTTTTCGAAAATGCCTATTTTTAAAGGTGGAACCATTTGGGGGTCATTCTTCGAAAAATTTTTTTTGCCAAAACACCCTATATAGGGGTAAAATCATGCGAAAAATCGATTGTGCGCATTCCCGAAACGTGAAAATGCTTCCTTGACCCTAATTCAGGGAATGGGGTGGATGTATTATTTCAACAACATTTTCGGATTTTTATGAGAAAACCGTCGATTCCTAGGTTTTCTAGGCGGGAAATCGATTGCGCACACACCCGAAGTGTGAAAATGCTTGCTTCATTTTGTTTTCACGAAAATATCGATTTTTTGGGGCCCAAATCGCTTCAATATACCCCACCACCTTCCCTAAATCAGGGTCAAGGAAGCGTTTTCACGCTTCGGGAATGCGCGCAATCGATTCCTCGCCTAAAAAACCTAATAATTGACGGTTTTCTCACAAAAATCCGAAAAATGTTTGATTTTCGCTTCAATACACCCATCCCATTCCCTGAATCAGGGTCAAGGAAGCATTTTCAGGAGCAAGTTCCCTATGCACTTGTCACTGATCAAGCCAAAAATTTGAAACAAATTTTTTCTTCCGAAAATAACATTATTTGGGGTAATTTTATGCGGAAAATCAATTGCGCGTGTTCCAAATGCCTGAAAACAAAATTCTTTAAGATGGCTCCAAATTTGACGATCCACAATTCCTTGGCGTACGCGAACCCACGATTTCCAGCCTTTCCAGCAGTTTCTCAAAAAAAATTTGCGTGTGGGCTCGGGTGAACGGGTGAATTCTAAAAATTACCCCAAAACCAGTGACGACAAGAAGCTCGAAATAAAATTGATTTGGATTTTCTGGTATAATTTCACACATAATAATCAAATTGAAAAACATTTGCCAAGTGAGCGCATAAGGAAACAGCAGCCAGATAACTATTACCAGAAACAAATATTTACTCCATATCTAAACATGAATTAATTTCTATAAAATTTCAAATTACTATATTATATGAAATCGGATACATCACAGCCATCAATCTATTTATTGAAGTTATGAGTGGAACTATCATTACGCTTAAGATTAAAGAATTGTGCATGAAACTCATCAACTTCGATACGATTTCATTTTTTTGTACCAATAGCGGATATAAACTGTTGAAAAAAGGTGCTTCTGGAGCTCTGCCATAATAAAAATATAATGTCCAATGGAAGAATTCCTTTAAAAAATTTACGGTTTATAAGATAAGAGTGGTCTAAAAGTTCTGTTAAAAACTTTATTTCAACATCGTACATCATATACTTCTAAAATACAAACAACGTTTTGATCAAAGTCATCGGGGGGGGGGGGGGGGGTAATTTTATACGAGGAATCGATTGCGTCATTTTCGAATCATGAAAAAATCTACCTGACCCTGATTCAGGCAATTTTCGTTTCAATAACTATTTACATTTCTGATTAAGGATATTTTCGATTCTTTTCTAAAAATCATAAATCTTATGCTGAATCAGGGAAGCATTTTTGTGGCTCGCGCAAATCGATTTCCAATGCGCGCAATCGATTCCTCGCATAAAATTACCCCAGATAACTTGGATCAAAACGATGTTTTTGTTTTAGAAGTTTGTACGATGTTGAAATAAAAATTTTAGCAGAACTTTTAAACCACCCTGTACATTAGGAATAGTTCAAATTCCAAATCTCTCTTAAGGAAAAAAACCTTACAAAAATGAAAGCAAAGATAAATATGGTATAAAATGATCCTTTGAACATAGCTTTATTATTTTTATTAGTGAGGATCATGATGATTCTGAAACTGAGGCAAAAAGTTGGTATTGCATAAGCTAATGAAAGAGTTGCCAAAATATTTTTTTGATCCAAATTAACTGTACTATTTTGGGCGCTCTTCTGCATTGCATCACAAGGATCCATGTTTAAATCAATCAAACTCGAATCCGATTTAGTTTATAACTGGCGACAATCTTGAACATATGAAAATCAACCTAAACGAAGCCACTAAGAGTTGCTTAGAATTTTTAGGTTTGAATACACGACACCAGGAAGCTGAGAGCGTTAAAGATATTGTTTATAAAGGCTTATTATTCCTGCCGTATCTTTTTTCTGTGTGAAAAATTGTATCCAATTTCATTTTCTATTCAGATTTTGAATAAAACGCATATGTGTAGATTTTAAAAAAGATGATTACAATTAAAAATGCACTTTATTGAGGATTTTTAATTTCTAGTAATAACTTTTTGTACATAATCTTTCTTAGCTTGTTTTTGATATAACCTTGTAGTGTAGGAAGCAAAAAACTTTCCATTAACACGGAAATAGTGTCATAGGCTTTAAAAATGATCTAAATCATAAGATTGAAACAAAGTTTTTTATATTTTTTACAAAATTGTTTAAAATCATCATGATCTCATGAACCGGCGGTTTATGGTAAATTCATCATACCTATTTACACAACCCTTTAGGAGATAAAAAAATATTGCTATAAACTTGAAGCCTAGTTTATTTTTAAGTACCTGGTGAGTGATTAACAAAAACATATTAGTTAGGTCCCGCGCTTTTATACTTGTCGAGAAATAGAGGGATCATGTTTGGCCAAAATCTGCCTCCGGACCCTTCTAGTTTTTTTATCATATCTTTTTTCTAGTAATGCGTTTCCTACAATTTAAAGCAAGTTTTTATTGACAATTGTTTCCCTTTCTAATGACACTTAGACTATGCCCAAAACCTTGATTGTTTTTGAGAAAAGTGACCATCTTTCCAAACTTAGCGATTTTGTATCCCCTTCGAAAAATCACTTTTTGAACTCTAATTCGAAATTTTCTGTAATGTAGGTATCGAGCCACATGTAAAAATAAACTAGAATTCATGCCCGACATCCCTGACCAAGTCCCATTTCCAAAGTCGGAGAGTCAAAAATGTAAAAATCGCTAACAAAGTGGAGCGTGCACTTATAAAGATTTGGATGTGAAGTTTAAATTTCGAATTTTTGAACCCTTAGTTATTTTTTTCTGAAAAATTGATATTTTACAAAGTTGTTCATCATAAAATTTCGGGTCTAAAAGACCCCTTGTTGATATATTTGATGGGAATGAAACTTAGTTTTGGGTCTTTTTATGCAAATTTGGTGTTTAAGGTAGAAAAACTGAGTTTTACATCGCCTCACAAGCCCAATTCAAATAATTTTTCCTCATTCGATAGATGACGCTTCGCTCGTCCAAGCTTTGTGTTTCTCAGAAAATATTTATTCTAACGTTGCTTTAACAAACCTTTTCCTACTTAATCCAACTTCAATACATGCTTTGTAATTACCAAAACCACCTTCCGTTGTTTTCAATTAACCGTTGATACCCATTTTTTCTTCTTTAACCTAAATAGCCGATTTAATTTGTCGTCATTTAATTTTTTTCTCACTGACTATGCTAAACTATTCCTTAAATGCTTTCCAATCGACTATTTTATTCGACATCTATTCAAAAACAGCTGTAATAATGCTAGGATTCAACACCCTAGCCTTCATTTTTATGTCTTACGCCATAATTTTTCACGGAAAAACCATGGGTGTATATCGTTGGCTATTGCTACAATGCTTTATTTGTAGTTAACTTTGGATATAATCATATCTGCCCAACATATGGCCATCTTTCTTCCTGTACTAATATGCTATTTTGATGGAATCTCTGGTGAAATTTTAAGTGTTAAAGCTTCTGTGATAATATCGCTTAGCGTTACAGTTGCAAAAATAGTATCGGTTCTTACTTTGATTGCGTATAGATTTGCTATGTGTATACCTGGAAAATTTCAAGAATTTATGAAGGAAACTAAAAATTTATTGATTTTTTTATTTTTTAGCCTTTCATTTTCTTTAATACCAATGTTACTATTATTTTTCAATATAGAAGTAAGATGTTTTATGGAACATGTGTGTACCATAGGTTGATAAGTTGTCCATTCTTCAAAAATTGCAAAGAGGATCTGACTAAAAATTTGGGGGGGGTCGGTAATTTGTGACATTTTTTGTTTTTTGGCAAAATACAAAACTGTCCCCCCTGTCCCCCTCCAACAGACAATGTTAAAATTTCTTCTTCCAATAATTTTGAAAAAATACACTACGCCCCCCCCCCTCTCCGTCGCTGAATCCTGGATACGGGCCTGGATAGTGCTAAAGATTTGACACACCGAACAAAATAAAAATATAAGAAAATTTCAACATTTGTATTTAGATGCCTGCCGATGAAGTAGAAAATTTCCTGGCCGAAGAAGCGCCTGCTTTAAAAAACTTTTCTTTCGGACACAATCTTGCTGTTATCGAACGCACACTTACCGTTCAAATTGTTGTTGCGGTCCATGAGCTCTTCATAATTGTCGATCAAGGCATTGCTCTCTATATTATCATCTATATGTATTATGCTATCGAAAAGTTAAAAACAAGCATGTTGAAGAGCACACATCAACTACAAAAGCTTCTTCATTTGTCAGTGGTTATTGAGGCATCAATTATTGGCATAACAATGACTGTACCTCTTTCATTTGTTGGAATAATGATCATATTTCCAATTTCATATGGAAGCTATATTAATTATATAGCTTTTATTTTAATGAGTTTTCAAACTTCTTTGTCTGTCCTAGCTCAACTTTATTTTATCAAACCATTCAAAAAGTGTGCCATGGATTTTGCTCATAGTGTGTTAAAAATATTTTTTAAGAAGAAGGTTGTTAATTCGAGTGTTTGGGCTGTTAAACTTTCAGTACATCCAAATCCAATTTAGGTAAAATAAATATTAAGTTCAATTATCTCCCTCCCCAATAAATTTTAAATTTTATCGCCCCCCCCCCGCCCATAGAAAAATTATAATGAGGACCATTAGGATTTTTGAAAATTTTAGGGCAAAGTCATAAGGAGGAACCCTTATGATTTTTTTTCAAAAAATTTTAGGGGGGTATTATCCCGCTTACCCCCTTCTCCCTCTCTGGCTACGGCAATGGTACTGAAACTTTTGCGGCCCCTATCAGTGGCGTAGCTAAGGGGGTCCATGGACCCCCATCCGAAACCGAAAAAATTTTCCTATTGATCCCTCTTCATATTTTGGCCGGCTGAAGGCCGATCAAAAAATACATTAGGATCCCCCTTATGATTTTTCAAAAATGGGACTTCCCGAAATTTGGACCTAGCTACGCCTCTGGTCCTTACCAATAAGAATTAGTCAAAATTGATTATAATCACGCTATGTAGATGTATTCTCAGAACATTTATTCTAACGTTGCTTTTACAAACCTTTTCCTATTTAATCCAACGTCAATACATTCCTTGTAATTCCCAAATCCACCTGCCGTTTGTTCCAATTGGATTAATCTTACATAACAATTTTTTTCTTTAACATAAATATCCAATTTAATTTTTCATTATTTAATTTTTTCCCCACTGACTATGAAAAACTATTCCTTAAATGCTTTCCACTATGAATTCCTTAAATGCTTTGCACTACATGTGCAAAAATGATATCGGTTTTTACTTTGATTGAGTATAGATTTGCTATGTGTATACCTGGAAAATTTCAAGAATTTATGAAGGAAACTAAAAATTTATTGATTTTTTTATTGTTTAGCTTCTCATTTTCTTTAATTAATAATAATAAAATCTTTAATACCAATGACAGTATTATTTTTGAATATAGAAGTAAGATGTTTTTGAAACATGTGTATACCATATGTTAATAGGGGGGGGGGGGTACATGTGTACCTTCAAGTGCGGGGGATCAACTAGCACTAGAGAGGCGCTGAACAATATGGTGATGTTATTTTTGCATGAAAAATTAAAAAATTGAATTTTTAAATGTTAGAGTAGCATTGCAATGAAACGTGTCTATATCAGTTATTTCGACGGTACCATTTTATCCCAGTTGGGGATAACTGTAAAAATGCATCTTCATTGTATTGGGTTGTTCCAAAAGTTTTTACACTTCACTTTTCATTTTACATTTTCCACTTTTTTCAATTGAAAAAAGTGAAAAGTGAAAAGTGTAAAATGAAAATGTAAAGTAAAAAGTGAAGTGTAAAAACTTTTGGAACAACCCAATATAAAAATCGAAAATATTAACTTTTTTACACTTTAAACACTTGCCAAAATGAAATAAAACATAATAGGCAAGATATTATACTTGCCTATTATAGAATTAAAACCAGAACTACAACGAATTAAAATGTAAAAATGCTAATATTTTCGTTTGTTTTACAATGAAGATGAGACCCCGGTGTTGATGTCGTTGAATGGAGGCGGTTTTCTTTTAGGACAAAATTTGGCACCATGTGAGAATGCATGCATTTTTACAGTTATTCCCAGTTGGGATAAAATGGGATCGTCACAATAAATGATATAATTAAACTTCCCTACTATTCTGTTAGGGAAGTTTAATTTTTAAGGAGAGTTTTGATATTCAAATCTTACATGTAGATTTTTAAAATTACTCTAGAAGCTGCTTAAAAAATTTTTAGTGAACAAGTGTTAGCGAAAAAAAATTGTTAGTGATAAAAAAGTATTTTTAGTGAAAAAAAGTATTAGTGAGCAAAAAATTTTTAGTGAAAAAAAAGTTACCCGTAATTTTATCCAAAGAAATTAAGTAGAAGCAAGTTGTTGAAATTTCAACAGTAAAAAAAAAATTAATTTAAAAATATGCATAATAATAAAAAAGAAAAAATCGATAAAAAACAATAAAAAGGCTTTGATTGAGGCATTGCATGAATTAGATAGGCAAAAAAGTTAATTCTAAAAAATTATGGCAATAAATTGTACTATAAGGACGGAAAATTGAAGTAAAGGTCCCATGATCCATATACCAAATGAAAGGTGGGATCAATCCCTAGAACTTTTGGGAAGATCACTTTTGCCAGAAATGCTTGTTTTCGAAGATATGGACCAATCTTTGCAAAATATTACGTTCAAATATCCGAGAAAACGTTAAAGATTAGCTAATAACTTTTTAGCAAAGCGAAAACTTCACATGTTGTATATGAAAAGTTTGTAGCGCAACTCGAGCCCTTTCCAATGAGTGGTAGATGATGTCGCAAAACAATTTCCTCGTTGAGTTATAACCTTGTTAAAATAGTAAGATTTTTTCTAAAATACCCATACAAAGATTTAACTGTAACCATCCCTTAAACAATGGTTGTTTCGAAAACTTTTGGTGATTCTTAATAAGGGGCATGAGATCTTTCAAAAGATATTTCACGGCAGAACCGGGATGCTATTGTTAAAAAAGGTGATGACAAATTAACAATGCACTTTATTGAGGATTTTTAAGTTCTAGGAATAACTTTTTGAGCGTGATCTTTCTTAGCTTGTTTTTGATATAACCTTGTAGTATAGGAAGCAAAAAAACTTTCCATTAACACGGAAGTAGTGTCATAGACTTTGATGGGAATGAACCTTAGTTTTGGGTCTTTTTATGCAAATTTGGTGTTTAAGGTAGAAAAATTGACTTTTATATCGCTTCTCAAGCCCAATTCAAATAAATTTTCTGCGCTCAATAGATGACGCTTCGCTCGTCAAAGCCTTGTGTTTCTCAGAAAATATTTATTCTAACGTTGCTTTGACAAACCTTTTCCTACTTAATCCAACTTCAATACATTCTTTGTAATTACCAAAACCACCTGCCATTTTTTTCAAGTAACCGTTGATACCCATTTTTTATTCTTTAACCTAAATAGTCGATTTAATTTGTCGCGATTTAATTTTTTCCTCACTATGCTAAACTATTCCTTAAATGCTTTCCAATCGACTATTTTATTCGAAATCTCTTCAAAAACAGCTGTAATAATGCTAGAATTCAACACCCTAGCTTTCATTTTTATGTGTTACGCCATAATTTTTCACGGAAAAACCATGGGTGTATATCGTTGGCTATTGCTACAATGCTTTATTTTTAGTTATACTTTGGATATAATCATATCTGCCCAACATATGGCCATCTTTCTTCCTGTATTAATATGCTATTTTGATGGAATTTATGGTGAAATTTTAAGTGTTAAAGCTTCTATGGTAATATCGCTTATGGCTACATGTGCAAAAATGATATCGGTTTTTACTTTGATTGCGTATAGATTTGCTATGTGTATACCTGGAAAATTTCAAGAATTTATGAAGGAAACTAAAAATTTATTGATTTTTTTATTTTTTAGCCTTTCATTTTCTTTAATACCAATGTTACTATTATTTTTCAATATAGAAGTAAGATGTTTTATGGAACATGTGTATACCATAGGTTGATAAGGGGTCCATTCTTCAAAAAATTGCAGGGGATCTGACCAAAAATTGGAGGGGGGCGATTTTTACTAAAAATGAATTTTTTTTTTGGCAAAAAATGACAATTTGTCAATGACATTGTTTAAACCAACAATTTTTTAAAATTGCTGTTTTTGCCTAAAAATGCACTTTTTAGTCACTTTTTGGATCAAAAATGAGGTTTTTTGTAGAAAAAAGCCATTTTTAAACAAAAAGGGGATATTTTTCGGCCGAAAATTTGCAGTGGAGGGGGGGGGGATCCACTAGTGCTAATACTATAGTGGGACCCTATCCACCTATGGTGTATACTACATTGACAATATTTAAACCCAGAGCCGAATAGGGTTCAGGTTTAAAGTCTTTTTTGGCCATTTTTTTACAATTCAGATTTGGAGACTTTTTTTGGCCATTTTCGTTAATTTTGTGACATTTTTTGCTTATTGGCAAAATACAGAACTGTCTTTCCTCCAACAGACAATGTTAAAATTTCTGTTTCCAACAATTTTGAAAAATACAATATTGCCCCCCCCCCTCCGTCGCTGAATCCTGGATACGGGCCTGGGTATGCTAAAGATTTGATACACCGATCAAAATAAAAATATAAGAAAATTTCAACATTTGTATTTAGATGTCTGCCGATGAAGTAGACAATTTCCTGGCCGAACAAGCGCCTGCCTTAAAAAACTTTTCTTTCGGACACAATCTTGCTGTTATCGAACGCACACTTACCGTTCAAATTGTTTTCGGTTTCCATGAGCTCTTATTAATTATCGGGCAATGCATTGCTCTCTATATTATGATCTATATGTATTATGCTATCGAAAAGTTAAAAACAAGCATGTTGAAGAGCACACACCAACTACAAAGACTTCTTCATTTGTCAGTTGTTATTGAGGCATCAATTATTGGCATAACAATAACTATACCACTTTCGTTTGTTGGGATAATGATCATATTTCCAATTCCATATGGAAGCTATATTAATTATATAACTTTTATTTTAATGAGTTTTCAAACTTCTTTGTCTGTCCTAGCTCAATTTTATTTTATCAAACCATTCAGAAAGTGTGCCGTGGATTTTGCTCATAGTGTGTTAAAAATATTTTTTGGGAAAAAGGTTGTTAATTCGAATGTTTGGGCTGTTAAACTTTCAGTACATACAAATCAAAATTAGGTAAGGTAAATATTAAGTCCAATTATCTCCCTTCCCAATAAATTTTAAATTTTATCCCCCCCCCCTCCCCCCATAGGTGAAAATGGGTTTGAAATTTCAGCCCCTGCGTAAATTTCGCGCCAAAGATACAAAAGAGATAAGGGGGACCCTTAAGTTTTAAAATAGGTAACTTTTGGGTCGAACCCAAAATTGTAATGGTCCTTGTGATTTTTTTCATAAATTTTTTTAAAAATCGAGCAAAAAACATAATGGGGGATCAAGGCAACTTTTTCGATTTTTTGCAAAAATTTTATATTTGTTCAAAAAGAATATATTAAAGTAAAAAAATCAGTGCCGCAAGTGGAAAATTTTTTGGAACATGAAAATACTCAGAAATTATAATTTTTGTTAGAAAAAATGGACATTTTTGTTTTAAAAAATGGAATTTTTCTTTTTGATAAAAAATAGAAAATTTTGTAATTTTTGGTGAAAAATCAAAATGGAAAATATTTAAGCAAAAATCCGCACCGCACGATGAAATTTTTTCGAAAATGGTTGTTTCTTAGTTGAAAATACTCAGAAAATTACGATTTTTTTGTTGAAAAAATAGACAATTTGGATATTTTTGGTAAAAAATGGGAAATTTTAGACATTTTTGTGAAAAATTATAATGAGGAACCATTAGGATTTTTGAAAATTTTAGGGCAAAGTCATAAGGGGGAACCCTTATATTTTTTTTCTTCAAAAATTTTTAAGGGAGTAATTACCCCGCTTACTCCCTCCCCCCTCTGGCTACGGCAATGGTACTGAAACTTTTGCGATCCTACCAGTGGCGTAGCTAAGGAGGTCCATGGGCCCCCACTCGAAATCGAAAAATTTTTCCTATTGGTCCCCTTTATGATTTTTCAAAAATGAGACCTCCCGAAATTTGGACCTAGCTACGCCTCTGGTCCTTACCAATAAGAATGAGTCAGAATTGATTATAATCACGCTATGTAGATATTTTCTCAGAAAATATTTATTCTAACGTTGCTTTTGCAAATCTTTTCCTATTTTTAATCCAACTTCAATACATTCTTTGTAATTACCAAAACCACCTGCTGTTTTTTTTCAATTAATCGTTGATGCCCATTTCTTATTCTTTAACCTAAATATCCTATTTAATTTTTCCCCACTGACTATGCAAAACTATTCCTTAAATGTTTTCCAATCGACTATTTTATTCGAAATCTATTCAAAAACCGTTGTAATAATGCTAGGATTCAACACTCTAGCTTTCATTTTTATGTCTTACGCCATAATTTTTCACGGAAAAACTATGGGTGTATATCGTTGGCTATTGCTACAATGCTTTATTTTTAGTTATACGTTGAATATAATAATATCTGCCCAATATATGGCTATCTTTTTTCCTGTGCTAATATTCTATTTTGATGGAATTTCTGGTGGAATTTTAAATGTTAAAGCTTCTGTGATAATGTTGCTCAGCGCTGCATGTGGAAAAATGATATCAGTTTTTACTTTGGTTGCGTATAAATTTGTTATGTGTATACCTGGGAAATTTCAAGAATTTATGAAAGAGGCTAAAAATCTATTGATTTTTTTATTGTTTAGCTTCTCATTTTCTTTAATTAATAATAATAAAATCTTTAATACCAATGACAGTATTATTTTTGAATATAGAAGTAAGATGTGTTTGAAACATGTGTATACCATATATTGATAGAGGGGGTACATGTGTACTTTCAAATGCGGGGGATCAATTTGTACTAGAGAGGCGCTGAGCAATGCACTTCCATGTTAAAGTGCATGCATTTTTACAGTTATTCCCAGTTGGGATAAAATGGGATCGTCATAATGAATGATAAAATTAAAAGTTCCCTACTATTCTGTTAGGGAAGTTTAATTTTTAAGGAGAGTTATAGTATTCAAATCTTACTGCGTACTTTCGCTCGTACCCTATAATAGAAGACCTATAATAGAACCATCTTTTTAAGCAAAACTTTTTTCGAAGATCTCTTCTGAACTATAAATCTTCAAAATGAAGGACTTTGATCATTTTGTAGTTAACATAAAGCAGAGATTCGTAGCAATCGAATGATACTAAAACTATTGCATAACTCTTTATGGTCGTGTAAATATTCTTAAAAATGCCCTAAAAAGTCCGAAAATCGTAAAATTGACCTTTTCGAACATTTTTAAGAATACTTCGGCAACCTATTTTGTTTCATGTTTTCACCTTTCTAACGACACCAAAATCATCGGAATTGGCTTTATAGTTCTTGAGAAATCTTCAAAAAACGTTTGGTTCAAAAGTCATGTATTCAAACATCGCATTGTCATTACGTATGGATTCCGGTATATTTGGGCCTATAATTTTTTTTATCACTCGTTAATTTTTTACATCGGTTGTTTAGGACGCTATAATTTTAGATAATTTTTTTAATAATGAAAGGCAAGACGGTCATGGTACATGAACAAAGGATTTTTTTCAAATAAAGACTCAGTTTATCAACGGCTAAACAATAAGATTCTTTGTTTCAAACTGGTGTGGTTTTTTACGACCTTTTTAGAACACATACTTCGATTGTTGCCTGATTGAGACACATAATATTCGAGTTAAATAGACACAAAAGTGGCTATACATCCTAATAAACACAATACACTATTTAAAATTTAATTTGTAGAAATTTTGAGTTTTAGTAATTTTTAATAGGTAATCGAAAATTAAAACGATTCAGAAATTTTCTAAGACCTCAAGATAAGCAACCAAAGATCGCCAAATCAAGATCATCCATATTAAAGATCACCAAAAGCTCCAAGGGGGGGGGTAGTATTTCAAAATCGCAAATATTTTTTTGTACTAAAAATACTTTTTTTGTACTAGTACCTTTTCTTGTAATAGTTTACATATTATTAAAACATTTGTGTGACTGTCGAAAAATTATAACGAGATGATAAAAAATATGTGTAAAATTCCTCAGATTCTTCTCTAATCAGAACTACTCTTTTTCGAGCGAATGTAGTCGTTCGAAGAAATGATTTTTGGTGAATTTACAACCATTAAGTTTGACCCTGAAAACCAGGGTAGAACTGTTTTCGACGCGAAAATTTAAGGAATGAATCTTCAAGACGTCTACACTAAGCTGCAGCTCTCCGATGACGAATTCTATCAATGGTTAGTTGTGATGCGATGCGATGCGCTTGCTTCACAGATTTCAAACTAGTGACAATTGTGGAGAACAAATGAAGGAGGACAGACGAAATCGTAGATTGGTCTGTAATAAACGCCAATGTCTACAAGGAAGCACCAAGCCAACGAAAGGTCCTTGCGCTGGAACTTCAATACACCCACCACCTTCCCTGAATCCGGGTCAAGGAAGCGTTTTCACACTTTGATAATGCGCGCAATGGATTCCCCACATAAAATTACGCCTAGAAAGGTTCTTTTTAGAAAAAAATGTTTTTAAAAATATGCCATAAATGTTACGCCCCCATCGGTTCAGAAAAATTTTCGCGTTCTACCCTGATTGTCAGAGTCAAACTTACGCTTCGAAAATGCGTGCAATCGATTTTTCGCCTAGAAATTACCCTAAAAAGTCGGTTTTAGAAGAAAATCAGAAAAAAATTTTCGCGTCGAAACGCAGTTCTACCCTGATTTTCAGGGTCAAACTTAATTTTTCACGCTTCGAAAATGCGCGCAATCGATTTTTCGCCTAGAAATTACCCAAAAAAGTCGGTTTTTAGAAGAAAATCGGGAAAAAATTCACGTTCAATGCGGTCGTTAATCGATAGTAGTACCAAAAACTCCTAATCAATAAGCTGCTTGGCTTATGTGTTTTGCTCTCGCTTCCCATGCAAAAGGCCTAGATTCGACTTCCACTTGAAGCAATTTGTTTTGCGTAATATTTTTTGTTAATAAAAATTGCTTTTCTCTAAAATTTTGTGCATTTTATTAAAATTGCTTTAATTAATGTTTTTCTATACATTTTTATTATATGTTTGTGATTAAACTGTCAAAAGATTAATAAACAATTTTCAGTTTTCTCTACGAAAATGGTACACTTTTTGATGCGCATGTGATGAAAGCATAAAATAGAGATAAATGTTTAATAAACATCAAAGAATGCATAAATTAATAAACTTTTATTTAATGATTAAAATTTCTGATGGGGGTCATCCGGATATTACGTAATCAAGTATGGGGGAGGGGTAGCCAAATGATTACGATTGATTACTGAGGGGGAGGGGGGGGGTCAGATCAATGACTACGTAATCACAATGTATACAATTTTTTCGAAAAACCGTTAGCAATTTTTTCAATTTAAAACCAAATAATATTTGTCGTATATATCATATTTTTGTTATAAAAATTGTTTATAAGGCTTGGGTTTTTATTAAAAAATTTTTGCCATTGATTACGTAATCATGGGGGAGGAGGGGGTAGCCAAATGATTATGGTTGATTACAGGGGGTGGGGGTCAAAAAACCCGAAATTTTGATTACATAATATCTAGAGGACCCCATGCCAAAAGTGTTTAGTATATAAAAAATGTTTTTAGTACAATGAAGATGACATCCCGACCAGGGCTGTAGCGGAACAGGTTCAATGGCCGGAACCGGAATCGTCGAGTACTGAACCGGAACCGAGAAAAAGGCCGAAATTTAACGGAACCGGAACGGAACTACAGTTCCGCTGCAGCCCTGATCCCGATGT
Organism: Acrobeloides obliquus; assembly: GCA_034698545.1. NCBI lineage: Eukaryota > Metazoa > Nematoda > Chromadorea > Rhabditida > Cephalobidae > Acrobeloides > Acrobeloides obliquus. The sequence goes on from JAQGBS010000777.1 coordinate 18,810, forward strand.
TGAAGTCGTTGAATGAAGGCGGTTTTCTTTTAACAACAAATATTCACACCATGTGAAAGTGCATGCATTTTTACAGTTACCGTATTCTCTCTAATAGAAGCACCCCTCTATTTGAAGCACCCCTCTAACTGAAGCACCCCTCTAATTGAAGCACCCCCTGACGGAGGGATTGAAAAATAGAAGCACCCCCTCTAATTGAAGCACCC
>JAQGBS010000778.1:0-19013 GCA_034698545.1 Acrobeloides obliquus
TGGATTTGTTTCGGACGTTTGCTTTGGCATAGACATACAGACACTATCGCGTGTTTTTAAGTGATAAAAGTAATGGAAGTTTATAGAACAAGGAATGGGAAAAACTTTTGATGGATCAAACATCGCCAACCCTAAAACATTGAATGCACTATGTGTGTCTGTCTGTTTGTGCTATCTCTGTCACCTTAAGTCCAATCTCGTCAAGGCCTATACCAATCGCTAGGGCTCGGTGAGACAAGAAAAATGAGACCAAAATCATGGGAGGTACTCTTCAAGGAGAATTTTTTAGCCCTAATCATCTTTTACATAAGTCTTGTAGTTGAAATTTAATAATGTTGATTAAGAAGCCTTCATGGCCGAGTGGCGAAGACTGTCGGCTCGTAGAAATTGCTTTCAAGTTCGATTCCCAGCAGGATCCAAAAGATTTTGCCCTTGACAAAGAAAATTAAAAAATTTTCACAGAGAGATTTAAAAAAAAAGTGCCGGTTACATGGCAAAGTGCAAGTGACGCCAACTGCACGCATAAGATCGAGGGTTCGATCCCGCGCGGAGCCATTTCTTTTTGCAGTGTGCAAATTGATAAAAAATTTTGCTTAGGGGTATTTTTAGCCCAATAACACGAATTTGATGTTTTTATTACTCCAAAACCTCAGGAAATACGATTTTATAAAATTTTTATGCAAATTTAGGCGTTTTTGTAAAAATTGAAAAAATTCATTTTTCGGAGTAATAAAAACATCAAATTCGTGTTTTTGGGCTAAATACCCCTAGGCAAAATTTTTTATCGATTTTGAACACTGCAAAAAGAAATGGCTCCGTGCGGGATTGAACCCTCGACCTTATGCGTGCAGCTAGTGCCACTTCACACTTTGCTATGTAACCGGTACTTTTTTAAATCTCTCTATGAAAAACGCTATAACTAGATAACTTTTTTATTTTCAATTAAGATGAATAAATACGCAAAAGTCCGTTCATAAGTGTCACATCGCCCTCTTATTGGTTATATGCATAGGTTACCAGGGGGGGGGGGGTACAGTACCCCCTCATCACTCATCCTCGGACCTTCATCTTTTATAGTCATTCATCTATCTATCATGGGGGGTTCATGTACCCCTCCCCCAATTCATTCATCATATAAATTTTTGAAAAAATCGACTTTTTTTTGGTCGACAACATATAGCCCCGAGATAGCTTGTCCCCCCTCCTTGTTCATGTATGCATTTACTCCCCCCTAAAAGGCCATTCATCCATCCATCCTGAGGGACTGGTGTACCCCCCCCCCCTACTGGTGACCTATGGTTATATGGTTTGGTGCATCTTGGGGGGGGGGGGGGACCAGGAGTTTTTCCACCTCCTATTCAAGAAAAAATCATAAGAGCCTCTCTTATGTTTTGCCAGTCAACATAAAAAAGTCAAATTGGGTGTGAGGGGGGGGGAGGGGGTGCTCTCATTCCTGGGGTATCGTTTTCAAGAAAAATTTTGAACATACGCCACTGGTATATGGGTATATTCAATGGCTCTTATATCCAACACTTATGCATATGTTTGAAGTTTTGATGGATGAGAAGATATAAAGAGCTGTAGAGGAGAAAATATATTCTTTTTATTTTCTTGTTCTCTATAACCAATACATATCTATTTAAAAAAGTCTAGTTATTCAAGAGAAATTTTGAACGGTCACAAATCTTGGCTAAACGCTTTTTGCTCACTTATCAACGTAACAACTGTTGTTTGCACAGCGGTAATATTTTTATGTATTTTTTAATCGATTGTTTTTTTTGTTGAGCTCATAGTTTAGCTGACTCATCCCTTCATGCTCTAAATGTTTAAATTATGAAAAATCATTTCATTCAAGGACCCGTCCATTTGGGAAAAAACACTATGAAAAAGTTATAAGTCGAAAAGTTCGTGAAAAGTGGAGCATTTTTTGTTTTTACGGCACGTTCTGAATCGTTGTAGTTTTTGAGATAATTCCGTTTGAAGTTGGCGATTTTTGAAATCTGTGTATTACAACGAAAACATGAATGCAGTGAAAATTTGCTTCGGAATCAATAAAAGTTATGTATCAAAACTTTTTGGCAGTTTTTGTAAATCGATGAAAAACGAAAATTTTTAAAAATTTTCGCGTCAATACACAATTTTTATTGATTCAGGGACGAATTTTCGGCATAGACAAGAACGGGATGGAACGATCGCTTAAACAACACATGAATGGAATGACCATGAATGGGATGACAATTGTGCTTGTAATTTCCTTCATCGTCCCGTTTTTGTGTCCCGTTCTTGTTCGTTTCGTTATTGTGTATACCGAATTTTCACTGCGTTCATGTTTTCGTTATAATACACAGATTTGAAAAATCGCCAACCTAAAACGCAATTTTCTCAAAAACTACAACGATTTAGAGGTTGTCATAAAAACAATAAATACTCCATTTTTCATGAACTTTCCGAATATATAATTTTTACATAGAGCTTTTTTGCCGAGTGGACTAGTCCTTTAAAGATTTTTGAAAATATATTTTTATTTTTCAGAGTCTTATTTTTACATATATTGTTTACTATTATTATAGCCAATGTCAAATCCAAATCCTGATGGAACAGCACCCACACCTGGTTTAACAGAAACTGGGTATATTTATGTCAATCGATTTGGCTGGTTTAAATATTTAAGTTATATAAGAACCGTGGTTGGTGTTATTACAGTATTAGGTAAGAGAAATTAGAGTAGGGAAAACCGATAAAAATCGATTGATTTCAGTTGACATGAAAATTTTTAATTTCCTGGAAAAGAAGAAAATTTTGAGTAAAAGTATAACCCCCCCCCCAACTCCAAAATTTATGATTTTTCATCAAAAATGTCCAAAATTTCCTCAAAAATCATGATTTTTTGAGCATTTTCAACATAAAAATGGCTATTTTCAAAAAAATTTCGCGCCTGTACACCCACTTCTTCCCTGAATCAGGGTCAATGTGGACTATTTTAGATTCTGATATAAAAATCATCTACCAGGGGTAATTTTTGACATAGAGAAGTATGTTTACGTCTTGTTAATTCGCTAAATTGATTTTCCGAATAAAATTGCCCCTGGGAAATGGTTTTATAGAACAGAATTCAAAATTGCTCTCTCGACCCTGATTCAAGGAAGATTTAGGTGTATTGAAGCAAAATTGCCTAAATGAGGTTCAGTGTAATTTTTTCATGTTTAGAAAATGCGCGCAATCGATTCTTTGCATAAAATTAGCCTCTAGAACTTTGCATAAACACTTATAGAAAATCCGTTTGATATTATTTAAAGAATCAGTAAAGATGGAAAAAAGTTGCCATTATGTTGATATTTCCTTTAAGTCCATTCTGTATATAATTCATCAAAATTTTTTCTTCGATGGCCAAAATTTTTCCAAAATTTATTTATTTACTTAAATTTTTTATAGTAATTTGGAGTGCTGCATTAGATGGGATTTTTTCACTTAAAATACCAATTGGAATTTATATGCTAATCATGGGAATTCCGGTGTTCTTATTAGAATTTGGAAGAATTATCCGCATGTGCTGTGGAGTAAATGGGCCTATCTGTCAAGTTTTCGCTTTGGTACTCAATTTTGACCGCTGGCAAAGAGGCCTATTTTATGCGATTATTTGTATACCTTGCTTTGTACCGGACGCTTCGTATGGATATTCTAGAGTTGCTGGTAAGAAGAATGCAAAAATTGATATGAATTTGTTCTTTTTAGGATTCATTCTCTTTATATGTGGTGTGCTTTATGTTGGAAAATGCTTCCAAAAGAAGAAAATTCCAACTTATATGGTTGATCCAAATGCTGCTCCGCCGACGCCGAATGGACCAAGCATTCAATAGCCGCACACAAAATTGTGATTTCTATTTGCCTATTTCGAAAAACAATGTGTACAATTTTTTTAACATTTCAGTTTATTTATTTTGACATATCAATTATTTACGGAAGTGTTGTTTGAAAAAGAATTATAACTTTTTTCACCGAGAGTTTTAAACAAAGTGCCATTTACATAGCAAAGTGCGAAGTATCGTCAACTGTACGCATAAGGTCAAGGGTTCAATTCCACGCAAAGCTATTTCTTTTTCAGTGTCCAAAATCTAAAACGTTATAGGTCAAACAAGGAATAGTCGCGAAGTGTCAGTCAGGGATTTTCAATATTTCGACACAAATCGATAGATAACATGATGTAAAAATTTCTCTCCCATACGAGGTTTAAGGTAGGTTTCAGAACATATGAAGTGCTTAAAAGAAATTAGTCACTATATGCAAAAAGCTAAAGACGAGGCTGGGATTTGAACCCAGACCATCAAAGACGAAAGCGCAACCGAATGCGCCACTCGTGTTTCGAACCATCGTCTTATAACTTCGCGACTATTCCTTGAAAGAGACAAAGTAATACAGGGTGGGCCAAAAAAAAACTGGCTTTTATGCAAATTTTTCCGAAAAAAATTTTTTTGGTGAATTTTTGCAAAAAATGACCCTACTACCCCTAATTTTATGCGAAAAATCAATTGCGCGCATTCCCGAAGCTTGAAAATGCTTCCTTGACCCTGAATCAGGGAAATAAGAGTGTGTATTGAAGCGAAAATATTTCGCTTCAATACACTTTTATGCAAATTTTTCCGAAAATTTCGAAAATTTTTTTTCTTTTTTATGTTTTTAATTGATAAATTAAGCAATTTTTATCTTTTAAAACCTGTACTTTTCATACTTTAGGAAAAATTTGTCGAATCCTCGTCTTTAAGATGGATTTTGCGCCTCTTGCTACAGGGTGTTCCAAAACAAACCGCCATTTGGTCATTTTTTTACGAAAATTTTTTTTTCCAAAATGACTCATTAGGGGTATTTTTATGCGAGAAATCGATTGCGCGCATCGAAAACCCTTGGAAACACCTTCCAGAGCATGAAATATCCACGAAATTCCTACCGAAAATAACTGCACATTTTCTAAGCATGAAAAAATTATATTGACCCTGATTCAGGGAATGGAGTTGGTATATTGACTCGAAAATCGAAAAATTTTCTTTTTTCGCTCTTACACCAATTCCATTCCCTGAATCAGGGTCAATATAATTTTTTCATGTTTAGAAAAAGTGCGCAATTGATTCCCCGCATATGGTTTATTTTCTGTGATGATGATTCGCGTATAGTGATATTGAAAAGATATTATATATTTTTATAACAATTATTTATATTATATTTTTAATAAATATTTTTTTGCCAATATCTGTGCATTTTTATTGCTTGAACACAAAATTATAGAGCAGTGGATGATTCAATCTATAGGGGCTGTCCAATTATTATGTTACCAATTTTTTCGGATTTTTTACCCCACCCATGTTATAAAAAATGCACTAGCGTTATCAACTTTTGTAGAGAGACTGACCCTCCCCCACATGATAACGCACACCACCTCCACTATATAGAAAAAATCGGTTCACAATGAACAAGGGAAATCTATTTTGAACAGAACTTGAGAATGAACGATCGCCTGACCAAACACCCAATATAAAAGTTGCTCAGGATAGTGGGAACTATCAATTTACTTTTCGTTTTTTTCATTTTCATCGTGAACCAACTTTGGAGGTGGTGTGTAACGTAATATCTGGATGGCCATAGCTCAAAAGGGAACTGCAAGTCCAAATTAGCTAATTTAGAAACAAATTGGCTCCAAGCGGGATTCGAACCCGCTTCTTTGTGGCAAAGAAGCCTCTGTTTTGTCACTGCACCACCGAGGCAAGTTTGAGGGAGGAAAAATTTTAAAACCAAGTAATTAATTCCTGGCAATAAATATGTATATTGACACGAACGTGGCGAAAGTATTTATTAAAGATTTCCCCGGCCAAAAAAAGATTTCCCCAGAATTCCCTCGGGGAAATCTGGATAAATCCGGGGAATTCTGGGGAAATCCGGATTTATCCGGATAAATCCGGGGAAATCCCAACCCTGATCAACACGATTGGGGTCAATCCCTTTATCTTCGATACACAATCACGTTTGAAAATTTTGAACAAAATTTCAAGCGCAATTAAAATTATAATTAATTCACAGTGTTAAATTTTTCTGGCACTTTTTATCAGATGGTTCGTCAAGTTTTACCCAACGAGTAAACCTTCTCTATATAAAGTGTACAAAAAATACAAATATATGTGTGATAAGATCAGAATGACGAAGGACACTGTGTTAGTATTCTTAGTCAAAATGGCGAACGACACCCATTTGGAGGTGTTGTTCGTATAAAAGCCGTATAAAACAACAAAAAATGTATTATTCTTACTTTTTCGTTAATATGAATATTTTAAACAATTATCCTTGTTGTTCCGAATATTTTCCTACCCAACTTTTGGCTCCAGATCATAGTAAAGGATTGATTAGTATGTTGCCGGAAAGATTTCAGCTATGTTCACCACAACTTTTATTTCGTTTGACCGAGCATGGTTCATCATTTACAGAATTTTGGAAAAGGTAAAATCGCTTTTATATCAAGTCTATAAAGATCGGAGCACATGGCCTAATGGCTAGGACTCTGGCCATTCACGTTCCAAAAAACGATGCTGGTTCAATTCCCAGTCCTGTTCAATACTTTCTTTCGTTTTTTTTTCTTAACTAGCCAGAAGACTTAACTCGTATTAAAAAACACTTTTAGAATTGATAACGCCGAGAGAACAATATTGATCATCAGAACATCCACTGGACATATATTTGGCGTCTATTGTAGTGGAAGCTGGACAAATCGCCGACAACCCACGAAAAGATATTTTGGCACAGGAGAAACATTCTTGTTCAAAGTGGACAAAGAAATAGATGCATTACATTTCTATCCATGGAATAGATCAAGCCCGAATGATATGTTTTTATCCGCTGGACGAAATTTCCTTCTCATTGGCGGAAATGGACTTGCTATAACTATAAATGATGAATTGCAATATGGGTGTACTTTCTCATCCAAGATGTTTGATAACCCACCACTTGTTCGTGGTCATGATTTTATCATATCTGAATTGGAGGTTTTTAGTGTACTGTAAAAAAACTTTGTTTCAAATAAATATGTATATTGACATGAACGTGGCGAAAGCTACGTGGCGAAAGTTACATGGCGAAAGTTATGTGGCGAAAGTTACGTGGCGAAAGTTGTGTGGCGAAAGTTGTTGTGGCGAACATGAAACGTGGCGAAAGTTATAGTGTCCCTCTTCATCTATGATCTTTCATCATTTGTTTTCATGAAAAAAAAACATGAGATATCTTTTTTGTCGCTAAACTTTTAATCTTTCTGGGAAAGTCTATATGACTGAAATAATGCGCTGGATAGTATTTTTTCTGGCCAAATAATATGACAACTCAAAGACAGGTCAAAGTGTTGTCTACTTTCTAGTTTGAAAACGCCAACGGCACTATTACTGTCCTTACGAAATCACTTTGCTAGATCAGATCCAGTTAGTTATTACGCACCAGAATTTTCTCTTCTCTAGTTTTCTCTTATTTATTATTTACATTTTATTTTTTAGAAATAAAAATGTTTAAAATAATGAAAAGCCAAATCGTTGTGCTGTGTATTATTTTAACAGTAGGTTATGCATGCAGTCCGTCTGGTCTAAGTACAACTGGTCGACAACATGCAAATGCAAATGCCAATCGCCGAGAAAAGCTAAAGGACAAGGCTCTTGAAGCAACTATTCGAAACATCCAGAAGCTTAATCCACAAGGCAAAATGACTTTCATTAAGGGGGACTGGCGGTATCGGAATTTTTTGGTATTACTAAGTAGAACCGGAAGGCCTAGCGCCTTTGGCGCTCAAGGGCTTGACAGTTTTTTCGATTTTTTTTTATTTCAAAAATTAAACCAAATCTATTAGGGTGACCCTTATATAGTTTTTGACAGGCCAAAACATAAGGGAAAACCTTACGATTTTTCGGCCTTCAGCCAATTTGGGGGGATCCATTGCGAGATCGAACCTTCGATTATTTTAGTGCAAAGTAAGACATTTGCCACTTCACCAGGGTGAAAATTGTTTATTCTCTTGGAGGGAAATACCTTATACTTTCTTTAAAATTTATATTTAAAATTTTTTAGCATGCATGCAATGTGGTGAAGTTAAAGTGACAAAAAAGGAATGTGACTCTTACTCGGGTATCCATAACAAGGGAGATTGTGGCATGGATACTGTTACTTATGCGATGGCGGTTCCTAAGAATGGAATGAAAGTTTGTGGAAAGGCTTTTGTCTATTGTACTCCGGCGTATTCCCTAAACCAAAATGCTGCTGTCATCGCAATCGATTTGGTTGAAGATCAAGTTGAGGCGGTACTGGATGTTAATATGCCCGAAGAAGAGAGGTAAAATTTTTATGAAAATTAAAAAATTAGGTACTTATGATATTTCCTCCATCCCTGGCAGGTGATCTCTAGGGACTGACTAGGGTTGCTCTCTTCCACGGTAGTTTTTTTTGTTAAAATTTGAGGAAATTCGAAATTTTAAAAATGAGTAATGCCATTCGACTCAGCTCGTCGAGACGAGTAGAACGAATACCATATCATGGAGTTTTCCATCCCGAGCCCATGGCCGAGTGGCTAAAGCGACAGATTTGTAGTTTATAACAAAAAAGATAGAACATGTAAAATAAGATCGCATAGCGCATTTGGATAGAGTACTGTTCTTTATTCTAAAGGTATAGGTTTTCGAGAATTCGAACCCTAATGAACTGCAAATCTGACACTTTAGCCACTCGGCCAAGGGCTCTGAATTGAAACCCCATGTTATGGTATTCGTTCTAATTGTTACGGAGAGTTGAATCGAATGGCATGACTTGTTTTAAAATTTCGAATTTTCTTCAATTTTTGCACAAAAACCGCCGTGCGGCCTAGGCTACGCCTGGCTGGGCCCCTAGAAACTGACCTTAACACGATTGAGCGACCCATGAAATGAGGAAAAAGAAAAAATTGTGAATTTTTAGCAACTCGACTATCACCACAACTACTAACACAACCCAAGAAGCTCCACACAGTCTTGTCATGCTGACCAATGATGAGAAACGCATGGTTATGACTACACTTCTGTGCAACAACAATTCCAAGTGGATTGTTGAAGATAAATATGGCAAGGAGACAGAAACTGAAAAGGAGATCACTCTTCACTGCATCAGCTTTGAAGCACCCAAAGAGAAGCCGTAACATGCTTACTAACTTTTTATTAGTTATTTATTATTTTGTCATTTTATGTTGATTTATATCTCAAAAGCGAATAAAAATTTAAAAGATTTATTGACTTTGAATTTGCATGTGATGTTTTTGTTGTAATAAAAAAACTTTTTCGAATTTTATGCACAAAAAAGTATCATTTGTGATCCTCTTACAGAAGTTTTCAGCCAATGTGGTCTTCCCAAAAAATGTAGCCCAGATTTCGAGTAAAATTTTGGTACATTTGTACCCATTTTTTTCTACTTAAGGTCTTGGAAACGCTAAAAACATGGAAAAATGGCCACGCACAGTATGCTTCTCGAAAAAAAATTTTTTCTCCAAATTGGCTGATTTTTGGTACTTGAGGGGTTTTCGGGCACGAGAAATCGATTGGCGCAAGTCCCGAGCTTCGAAAAAATTTTCATGACTCCTATCGGGTACCCCATGTTAAAAAATCAATTTTTCCAACTTTTTTATTTTGGCTCCAAATTGGCTGATTTTTGGTACTTGAAGGCTTTTGAACATGGGGTATCCCGATAGGTGTCATAAACATTTTTTCAGAACTCGGGACTTGTTCCAATCGATTTCTCTTGCCCGCAAACCCTCAAGCACCCAAAATCAGCCAATTTAGAGAAAAAATTTTTCGAGAAGCGCACTGGGCGTGTGTACCCCCTTTAAAACATTGCAAAATTTGACTTCTAAAATTTTCTATTTTGTTTAATTCGATTATGAATAGCAATGTTGTTGACTAATTTAAAAAAATTCTAACATGTAAAACTAGTTATGGGGAACAATCAGTAAAAAACTTCCTTATCATATGAATTGTTGTAAACGTCATGGAAGTTGTTTGATTGCTGCTACTTTTTATTCTAAAAATTTATAGGATGAAAAATATTGATTTTTTGTATTATCAATTTTTCAGATTCAATTTTTTTCATTTTTAAAATTTTTTAGAGCATGCACTACATGTTACTAAGGCTGTTCAAGCATGTCAAAAAAGTTAGCAAAAAGTTGTCACGAAGTTGTCAAAAAATGTAACTTTGCCTGATTTTCAATAAAATTGTGTTTATTGAAACGATTGATCATGAAGGATAAAATTTTATTGGTCGAGAAGCAAAAAAACTAATAAAATTTTATGCTTCATAACCAATCGTTTCAATAAACACGATTTTATTGAAAATAAGGCAAAGTTACATTTTTTGATAACTTTTTTGACTTGAACGCAGCCTAAAGGAAGGTTTTCACCCCCTACACATATCATGTAGGTGTGTAAAGGATAGCAAAAAGGAAAATTCAGGGTTTGGCCTTGGACTCGAACCTTGTCTGATTCGAGAATGCGATTTTCTGCAGTTTTCCATCCCTATTAGCATTTCATACAAAAAACAAAAACAACATATAAATTTTTTATTTTTTATTAACCTAAAAATTAAATTTGCAAAACACTAGTTGCGCAAATATTTGGATTTCTGCTTCCTGTATTCATTTGTCCGTTGTGTTGATCATCGATTGTGCATAACCTTTTTGATTTTAGAACATAAATTTGGTTGTTTGCTTTTATTGACTTTCTTTTAGAAAAATGAAAATAATTGTATACATTTTATTTTATATTCTAGCATTGGTGTCTGTAGTTAATGGCATTAGATGTTATCAAGGTTCTTTTAAGCGTTATTTTAAAAAAATGCAGGGCCTACAAATCACTGAATCCGAAAAATTACTAGAAAAATCTAAACTTCTTAATTTTTCATTGTGCTTCCGTCCGTCCTCAGTCTGTCGACAAAACTTTTTCTACTATCTAATCGGTTCAACATCGTTTATAATGGTGGTTTTCGATGTGGGAAATCGATTCCCATATGTTTTGAGTGATTTTGAAATTTCCCTGACTCCCTACATACTAAAGATACTCAAAAAATGCCCAAAAAATTGATTGGTTGTTTTGAAAAACAGACCCAGAGTTTTAATTTTTAATTTTTCAGGTTTTGGCAATGCTATCTATAAAGATTTTTTATGCAAATTTGCAACACATTGTTTGAAAACAGTTGGAACTGACGGGACTTATAGGTTCTATTTTTATGCAAAAATTCTACTACTCTAAACGTGTAATGTTTGTTTGTTTGTCTATGATGACAATGGGCCAGTCCTTGCCTCAGACAGCAGCTGCTGCGTGGCCCAATCAGCAGCCGCGCAGCAGCTGTTTGGTCTACGCAGTAGCTACGCCGCAGCGCGCTGCATGAACCAAGCAACTGCTGATTAGTCCACGCAACAGCTGATTGGGCCACGCAGCAGCTGGTTAGTCCACGCAGTAGCTGCGTGAAGCGCGCAGCTGCTGTCTGAGACAAGGAATGGCCCAATCTCGGGAACTTTTTAATGCAAAATTTGGTACTACTTCGGATTAACGACCGCAAATGACCAAACAAAAAATAAATAAATGTACAGTTTTTGAAATGGGGGGGGGGGACGAAAGACCAAAAGTCGCTTATTCGTTTTTTGGCCATTTCTCTTTGTCCTTTAGGGGGACCCCATATAACGTTTTTCATGCCTAGCTTTACAAAAAATGTTAGCTACTTGGCAAAGTGGATATGGAAGCCGCCCGTTCGATCTGGCACGTTAAGCAAGTTAAGCCACTAAGTGTCGCTCGGAGATTATCTTCTCCCCTTCGAGCGCGGTAGCGCTCGGCCTCCCGGTACTTATATTGAATAAAAAATTTTAGTTCCTGTGATGAGAGTTCTCAATGTCAATATATTGGCGATAATTCTTGTAGGATGAGACAAGATTCTACTACTCATCGAGATATAACAACTTGCTGTTGTAACTCTGATAATTGCAACACAAATGCTGGATCATTTCAAAAGACGTCTTTTATTATCTTGATGCCTTGTTTATTTATAGCATATGCATTTTCTAAAATCATAACTTTATAAATAAACTATTTATTAAAATTTTGAGTCGGAAAAGATTTTGGGCCTGCACCAACTCGCAGACAGAATGTAAAAGGTACGCCCCTTGGCGTAGGAAGAAGGGTTGGCTAGGGGAGGGGCAGGGGGCGAAAATGTGCCATCATCCACCACCATCCATCACCCAGGATGGCATCACCCACCGGGTGGTGTTTAGGTCATTGGGTGATACCACCCAGTGGGTGATAGCGAGTGATTAACCTATAGGTGAATCACTCACTATCACCCAAATCACTCATCACCCATAGGTGAATCACCCACTGGAAGGTATCACCCAATAGAAATTTTTTCATAAAAAGTGATGTTCTACAAAGTAGTTCGTCGTGATCTCTGGAATAACTTTGTAGAACATTACTTTTGTGAAAAAATTTCTATTATGAAGAAAATCTTTATGAAAATTAATGATGGCGGGTTATTTACATCTGGTATTGGATAATTATAGCATCACGAAAGCAATGCGTTCCAAAATTTTCAATTTTCTAACACAGCAGTGTTTGCTGGTCAGAACATGAAATTACCTCAAACTTGGGTAATTAAACCGATGAATTGGTCGGCCTATTGCTCTTCTATTCGAAAGAATTTATCCTTTGATAAGGTTTGGCTGAAATTCGAGCGAGAAAATGATGTTAGACAAAAAAGATATCATACCAGCTCTCGCATAAGCGTGTGTAAAAATAGATGCTCTTTCTGCTTAACACAAGGAATATCTTTTCCATCTGCTCCAATACTATTTCTCGCTCGGATTTCAGCCAAGCTTATCAAAGGGAAAATTCTTTTGAGCAGAAGAGCAATAGGTCGACCAAGTCGTCGGTTTAATTACCCAAGTTTGAGGTAATTTCATGTTCTGACCAGCAAGCACAGCTGTGTTAGAAAATTGGAAATTTTGGAACGCATTGCTTTTGCAATGCTATAAAAAATTCTGTTAGTGTTTGGATATGATTTTCTAATACTAACAAAAAATATATTTTTGTAAAAAAAGACGTTTTACAACCGCTAGAGTCGGCTTGTGCCAATCACACAAAAACTTGGAATTTTAGAATTGATTTGAGGATTATCACAAGTTATACCCATAGAAAAGTACCGGATGGGATGCGGGGCACATTCATTTATGCTGGATCATCAAAAAATGGTAACTTTTTTCAAGGAATGGTTCTTTAAAGAACCATGGGCACGGAAAATTGGCCCCCAAAAAAGCTTTGCAAACTGGTAGAAGACATACCTTGACACTTTTTATATGGGACTACCTCGACATTCTTTGGGACTACCTTGACATCTTTGAACTACCTTGACCTTTTTTGCTTTTGGGACTACCTTGGCACCCAAAGAGCCTATCTGGGAGGCAGTGAATAGGAAGAAAAGTCGACTAGGGGGACACTTTCCATAAAAAGAGTTTTTCCCCCAAAAACATAATGCAGGCCCCTTATGATATTTTTATGTATGTCCAGCCTCGCTGGGGTGGGAGGGGGGGGGGGAGACAGTGAAGTTGGGGGAAAGGTCGATTAGGGGGGCATTTTCCCTAAACAAGAGCTTCCCCTCAAAAAAACATAAGAGGCACTTATGATTGGAGATTTTGTTTGAATTTTCGGCCGCCAAGGGATGGTGTTGTCCATAAAACGGTGACGCCTCCGTTTTATGCACAACAGCGGTCGCCCCTGCACTTCCTCCTCCCTACGCACTGAAAGAAAGGGAGTGGTCCGGGATGGAGGGGGGCACCACCAGGTTCGGGGGAACTTTTTTTCAAATAAAAAATTGATATTTGATATAGGGAAAATTGAAAAAATATGATATTTTTTATTAAAAAATGGTGAAATTTTTGTCTAAAATTTTCAAAACATAAGAGGGACCCTTAGGTTTTTTGGCCTTCGACCGGAAGGAGGGAACGCCGGTCCCCGGTGCATCACCTACAGCTACGTCCTTGTATGTGTGGGGGGGGATTATAGTAACTTTTTGTTTAAAAAATGAGTGTTCAATAAAATTTCATGTACAATGAGTGGTACTTAATACTTACTTATTTCTACATTTAATATTAAATCTAATTTATATTTTTCATAGTGTAAAGTTTCGGAAGATTGATTATAATAGTTTATTTGAAATTGTAAAAAACGAACATCTTAATATATTTGAACACCATCTTATCACAGCAGTAAGTTATAGCTTCCAGTGTGTAATGTAACTCGAATTTCGGTGGACACCCTACCCTCTCATTTTGGCGACCTTTTTTTGGTCGCCGAGCTCCATGCGGCGAAAAATTTCAGCAAGATTTTATACCGAAGGCCAAACATTCGATTTCTTGGCCTTTTTGATATAAAATCAACTGATCTTGCGACCCCTCCTATGGGCTCTAATTTTTGTGTGATTCTAACAGTGCAGTACCCATTTTTTTTCATGGAGGGGAGTACAAGATCCCGAACCTAGTTGTCGACATTTTTTGGTCAAAAACATAAGGAACCTTTGGATTTTTTAAAACTTTTTTTGGTCCTTGGGGGGGAGGTACATATACCCCCTGTATCTCCCTCTTGGGTAAGGCCCTGGATTCTACATATTTTTCATCAAACCTAATCTGTGAACATGTAATAACATTTTTTAGATAGATGAGTGGGCACACAGAGAATGTAAAAGACAAAACAAAGCTAATGATTATAATGACTTTAAAACTAAACGAAACGTTTTAAAAGATGTATTCGAACTTTTAAGATTTCCACTCTTAACAAAAGAACAATTCGAAGAATACAGTTGCGTTTGTTATACAAATATTTATTAAATAATATTTTAGGGGAGTATTTCACAGACTCTGAGCAAAAAGATATGTACCGTTGGTATCTTAATGATCAAAAAGAAGGTTTTCGACCTACATGGCTAAGTCCTAAGCATTTTCAAAAACGAGAGTAAAAATTGAAACATTATAAACAGTAGCGAACAAAAAACTTGCATCACCTATAAAAAAGGTATATTCTGAGATTGTTCGATCTCAGCGCCCAAAAAAGATTTTTAGAAACGGACTTTTTTCAGCTTAAAATATTTATATATGGAGATCTATTGGCATAGCTAATTTTGTACCAAGTTTTCAGGTTTTCGTTATAATACACATCCATTTAAGAGGCAAGATCTCAAAATATGCCCATCCCCACAGATAGCTCCTATGGAGATGGGAGTACGCCAAAAAGTGTTGCTAGAAACTTCAAGTCTAGGTTATTTTTATGTACCCAGATTAACAAAAACATATAAATTAGGTCCCGAGTTTTTAAACTTGTGGAGAAATCGAGGTGGCATTTTCTCAAAAATTGTCATTTGAACCCGTTTTTGTCATAACTTTTTTTCTACTGAAGCGTTTTCTATCATTTAAAGCACGTTTTCATTGCCATTCGCCCCCTTTCCAACGACACCTCGACCATGATACTACAGGTGATGCAATTTTTTTTGTGCTACTGTATAATACCAAATTTTATTAGGTTGGCCCAGTGTTTATTTTGTTCCTATAACAGAACAATTTAAACTGTTCTGTTCTTAACGAAACTGTTCTTGGAACAGAGCAATTTAAAACTGTTCCAAGAACAAAACAGTTTCAATTTTTCGAAACTGTTCCTGGGACAAAAAAAACACTGGATTGGCCAATAAATACTTGCCGTTTTTAAAAATTTTAAAGCTCGATCTCCGGCTAGGAGTAGTCATTTTCGATGCATTTTTTACAATAAGATAATTTTTTCATGCTTAGAAAAAGTGCGCAATCGATTCCCCGCAAAAATTACCCCTAGATGGATGCTTTCCGGGCGAGAATAGAAATTTTTCAATTTTCGCGTCAATACACCAACTCCATTCTCTGAATCAGGGTTAAGGAAGCGTTTTCATGCTTCGGGAATGCGCGCAATCGATTCCCCGCATAAAATTACCCCTATATAACACCCAGTAAAAAAATTTTCGGCCCTAAAAATGACAAAAACGCACATTTTTTAACTTACCGTTTACCTGAGAAAATGCAATTTTATTTCAAATATAATATCGCAAAAAGTGCCTTTTATGGAACACCTGTAATTTGTTTGAATTTATATATAATAAAAATATGTTTAACGTATGCAATCAAAATTCAACTATATGGCAATATACTTTTATATCTCTATGAGTAGTAGAATCTTGCCTCATCCTACAAGTATTATCGCCAATATATTGACATTGAGAACTCTCATCACAGGAACTAAAATTTTTTATTCAATATAAGTACCGGGGGGCCGAGCGCTACCGCGTTCGAAGGGGAGAATGGAATCTCCGAGCGACACTTAGTGACTTAACGTTGCTTAACTTGCCAGATCGGACGGGTGTCTTCCATATCCACTTTGCCAAGTAGCCGAAATTTCTTGTAAAGCTAGCCATGAAAAATGTTATATGGTGTCCCCTGTTTTCATAAGCAGTTTGGTTCCATTAATAATTTGAAAATAGCAGTGTTATAGTTAACAGTGATACAGAAATATTATTGGTACTTCTTATCAGCTACACATTTAATAATAGTATTGATTTCGTTATTCATACTTTAATTTTACTTAACACAATTTTTATTTCACCATTTCATTCGAATTTAGGATTATGGGCGATACTCTAGTACAATTAAAAAACGACCTCAAGGATATACTAGAAATTCTGCCAATAACAATAGAAAGTGTTTTAATGTTATTATCTAAAGCTATTAGATATAATCTTCAAGAGTTGAAAGATAAATGTATGCAATTTATTGAAAAAAATTCTCTTGAAGTTATTTATTTGAAGTATGCAATTTAAATGTAAAATTATGCTTTTTCTATTGTTATGAATGTAAGCCTATCTGGAGGCAGTGGATGGGGGAGAAGAGTCGACTAGGGGGACACTTTCCCTAAAAAGGGCTTTTCTCTCGAAAAACTTAATGCAGGCCCCTTATTATATTTTTAAGTATGTCCAGCCTCGCTGGGGGGGGGGAGTGGCGTTGGGAGAAGAGTCGATTAAGGAAGCACTTTCCCTAAAAAAGAGCTTCCTCCCAAAAAACATAAGAGGCCTTATGATGATTAGAGCTATCCGAGCCGGTGATTTTTGATCGACTCGGCTCATCTGCTCAGCTCTACCGGCTCGGAAAGTATCGGCTCGGCTCAACTAAAAGTAGCGGCTCACGGCGCTCTACTATTTATCTCGGATAGCTCTACTATTTAGTAGAGCTCACCGGTGGTTTTTGATCGGCTCGGAGAGCTCTAATGATGATGATCATTAGATTTTTTCTGGCCTTTGACCGGAATGGAAGAAACACCGGTCCCCGGTACACCCCCTACAACTACGTCTTTGGGAGTGGGAGGGGGGGGGATTATAGTAACTTTTTGTTTAAAAAATGAGTATTCAATCAAATTTCATTACAATGGGTGGTACTTAACTCTTACTTATTTCTACATTTAATATTAAATCAAATTTATATTTTTAGTCGGGTAAAGTTTTGGAACATTGATTATAATAGTTTATTTGAAATTGTAAAAAACGAACATCTTAATATATCTGAATACTGGCTTATCGGACAAGTGAGTTATGGCTATCAGTGTGTAGTACAACTCGAGTTTCGGCGGACATCCTACTCTCTCATATTAGCGACCTTTTTTTGGTCGCCGAGCTTCTTGCGGCGAAAAATTTCAACAGGGTTTTATACCGAAGACCAAAAATTCGATTTCATGGCCTTTTTCGGTATAAAATCAACTTATCTTGCGATGGGCTCTAATTTTTGCGTGATTCTACCAGTGCTGTACCCAGGATTTTTCTATGGAGGGGGGGGGGGTATAAGTTCCCGAGCCTAATTGTCGACATTTTTTGGTCAAAAACATAAGAGGGACTCTTTGAATTTTTTTAAACTTTTTTTAGTCTTTGTGGAGGGGTAAATATACCCCTTGTACATCCTCCCCCCTTAGGTAAGGCCCTGGATTCTACATATTTTTCATCAAGCCTAAACTGTGAACAAGCAATAACATTTTTTAAAATTATTTAGGTAATTCAATGGGCTCGAAATGAATGTGAAAGACAAAACAATCCTGATGACTATAAAGCTAGACGAAACGTTTTAAAAGATGTATTCGGATTTTTAAGATTTCCACTCTTAACAAAAAGAGAATTTGAATCATACAGTTGCTTTTGTTATACAGATATTTTTAAATAATATTTTAGGAGAGTATTTTACAGACGCTGAGCAAAAAGATATGTACCATTGGTATCTTAATGAACAAAAAGAAGACTACCGGCCTACATGGTTAAGTCCTAAGCATTTTCAAAAACGAGGATAAAAATTGAAGTACTAAAAACAGTAGCGAACAAAAAACTTGCATCATCAGTAAAAAAAAGATCTATCCTGAGATTATTCGATCGCCGCGCCCAAAAAAGATTTTTAGAAGCGGATGTTTTTCAGCATAAGGTATTCACATATGGAGATTCTATTGGCATAGTTAATTTTATACCAAGTTTTCAGGTTTTCGTTGTAATACACATCCATTCAAAACCCAGTTTTTGCACTCTTCGTAGGATTAGCATAAAATCTTGATTTTTGAGATTTTTTTTGAAATTTTTTCATAATAATCACACGAGTGCATTTTTTTCACCAAAAAAGCGTCATTTTCTGAGACTTTTCAGCTGATAAATAAGCCTTAAAAAAATCGGATCACAAGAAAAGGAAATCAAATCGCTGGGTTGAATTTCTTCAAGACTCAACATTAATATAATTTCGTATCGTTGTAGTTATTATGAATGAAATAAATTTTGTTTTTATACAAGACTAATTAGGCACTAGGCTCCTCGTTACGATTATGGGTGCTCGTTACCGAGCACACTCATCACGGCCACTCGTTACGGCCTCTCGTTACAGAATCCGCTTGTTACGGCCTGCCAGG